>NDXB01007336.1:26835-46772 GCA_002631895.1 Agapornis roseicollis | reverse complement strand
TTTTTAGATAGCACACAAAAAAAAAAAAAAAAAATAAAAAAAAAAAAACAAAAAAAAAAAAAAAAAAAAAAAAAAACCAAAAAAACCCCAACACAAACGTTTAAATTAGTTTTTCAGTTTCTCACTGTCCTATATTAAAGGCAACCTAATATTATTTATGGGAGTAGAACCCTTTTAGGCTGCACTCTTTGTATTTTTTATTAAGTCCATACTTGCAGAATCTACTTAATGTCAATTTTGTACAATGGTTACACTGCACAGAGTATTTTATTTTAAACCTGCAGGACACAATGATAAATTGATAATTGACCCCAAGGCCATAGCAAATAAAGAAGCCCTGTTTTTCATTAGTACAGTATTACATCGTTGTTAGGGAAAAGGAGAGCAATGCTAATTGAGTACTGAGGAGTTGCACAATTAAGAAATCACCTATGGCTTTAATTTCACATGTTTAAGGCCACAAAATTCCTAATTGTGAACAGTAAAATAAAATAAGATTAATGTGAGATGCAATTATATAAAGCTTCACCATCCAGAAGCAATTTCCAGCACTCTTATGTTTTTGCTAGTGGTATAGTCAACAAATACTGTACTTTTCTCCTCTGTACTCTAAATTGATAGTATTCCCCAAGGCTTCAAGTATCATAGGATCTAGAGGACAAATTTTGTGTTGGTTGTTAAAAATAAAAGTGTTTCTTTTGAAAAGGAACTCCAGAGCCTCCCACTGTAAATGAGTTTATTTTGTGTGAGGCTTTCTCATGTTAAGACCAGGGTTCATTCATATTCCAGTCAGAACTAGGCTAATACTCTGATGGAACAACATGGAAATATTCAGACTGTATCATGACCTTTTTTTTAGTCAGTTTTAATTAATTGACTGTGTTGTTTTTACGAAGTTCCACAAGTATGCGAAGTTCAACACCTTCTCACATACAAAATTATCTGTGACTAGGGCTGATCTATTAAGGCCTCTGATTATATCTTCCCCTATCCATGACTTTTGGATTTCTTTAGATACATTCCATTTCTGAATTACACTTTTCTTTCACAAACACAGTATACTATTGGCAGTAGCACAAGGCTCCTGTTTAATGTGTTTTATCAGGTTCAGTTAAGTCCCAGACCAGTTAAAATGGGAAGAAAGAGATATGTCCTGAATAGCTGGGAGAGCCACTGTTTTAGACTGAAATGTTTAAAAATATAAGAAATAAGAAATTCATAAGTATAGTCTAAAATTGAAGAGTCAGGCAGTAATATGTTCAGGTCACTCAAGCATTGATAACACCATCCCAAAGGAATAAGAAGCTCAAATTAAATTAAATCTTTAGGTTCTGGGAAGCCAGTTAGTGTAACTTGTTTTGTCACATGTGGGTAAAGCAGGATGTATACGAAGTATCATAAGAGTTTTCCCATGTGGCCTATTGCAATCAACAGGCATTAAATCCAAAATTCACTACAGGAGGAGGTATAGTATCTGAAATAGAGGAAAAAAAATAAAAGAAAAAAAATAAAAAATCTTACAAAATTTATTTGGGTATTCTAGCCAAAAAAAAAAGAGAAAATACTCTTCAAGCATAAGCCACAAGTGATTTTGTTCAAACTGAACAGTGCACACAGAGATATAAACCAGAGTGGTTCTGAATGAAATACAGCTTTACTGGTTAATCCACTTCCTATCTGAAAGATAATAATGTTGTATAATTAGTTATGTAATAACATAATATAATTTAGTTAAGGTTCCTGCTTTGTTTAGTGATATTACTACACAACCCAGTTTTTTTGCTCTTTGTTTCTCTAACATCCCCACAGATCATAAGAGAATTGCCATCTCTTTTGCTTCTGAGTATAGCTTTTGTGTCTAAATTAGGATACATTTGAAATTAGATTTCAGCAGTGTTTTTTTTTCTTCCAGTTCTTTGGAAAAACTACCTCCTTTGGAACGATAAAGAGCAATAACATAATAGTGTGAGAAACATTGTGTGGAAAATTTCTTCTTTAAAAAAAGAAATTACAAACTGGGATAAAAAGCTATGTTACAGTCCTTTTTAAATGGTGCATAAACTCCCTGGCTAGTTTTAGAATGCTCAGCAGACTCACCAGCTGTCTGTCACAGAGTCTGGGAGATTTAGAACAAGCAGCCTGCCCACCTGGCTTGTGAAGGTCCTTCACTGAGGAAGCCCTGAGATCTGAGACAAGAAGAGAGCTGTAATCTGAGTGCCAGCCAAAGCCATCTCAGTTACCTGTCCAGAAAATACTGGCAGAGGTGATGGGCAAGGTAAAGAAGAATGAGCAAGCTGGCAGATGCCAGGTTGCTAGGAAGTCCATGGCTGTCAGGAAAGCAGAAAATTTCTGAGGTTAACAGATATACTGGTACAAATTAGATGGGCTATTCATCTGGCTTGCACCAAACCCCCAAACCAGATGTTTCTATCTAGGTGTTATTTCCTTAAAATTGTTCCTTTAAAAAAACCACGTTTGCTAGCCTTATCCAAAGTGGTAGGTGCTCAGCAGTCACTGACTGAGGTTGGCACTGACATCTTTTGCCTTCCTTCTATGGAGCTGCTTTAACAGAATTTCCTGAGAAAGACTTTAGGCTTATGAAGTCGGAACTATAGTGCTAGGAGGCAACAAGAAGATGATGTGGAAGATATTTCTTCTGTTCTTTTCACAAGGAAGTGAATATTTACAGGAAAAAGGTTCACAGTTATAAAAGACTAAAGGCAAAATAAAAGCATAGGCTCAGTAATACTAGTATTTTACTCAATATTTCTTTAAACTCACTTTCCCACATAATATGAGAAAGCACCTCTTCCTGTGAGGCTTAGCTGTTTATATATTATAAGGTAAGTATACAGTTACATATCTGGAACCAGTATGTGCTACACAAAGAGAAGCACTACCTTTCTACTTCCTACAGGACATTTTCTATGATAAATCAACAAAAAATCTTGAATGGAGGAAGAATTTTGAAATTCTGAACTATAATACAAAGAATGGTGGGTACCAGGGAACAGAGGTTGAACATTTAAAACTCTCTTCTGTTTGGTTTTGTTTTTTTTTTTTTTTAAAATCACTGAGGGTGAGATTAAAGTGAATATTTGGTCCTTCTTGAAAATCACAGTGAGTATTTAATTCCATAAAAATAATAGCATAACTAATAATGTTTTCTTAAATGATACAAAGTTTTGGTGAAAACATGAATCCTGTGTCAAGAGAGCTCTGAATCAAATGTCTTCTGCTTCAAATCTGCAGCACATATATTTTTCAATTTAAAAAAAAAACAAAACAACAAACCACCCTTTTTTTTGGAGTGTCACAAACTCATCTCTGAAGTAGTGCAGTGGTTCAGGTCACAGATGCAGATGCAAATGAAATCTGCTCTCTTAACAATCTGAAAAGTTGCCTCATACCAGCAGTAGGAACACTGGCCGAATGTTGCACATCCTGACTTTAGGCACCTCCATCTCTAGGGAGGAATTTCTCAGTTCCACAAAAATTTAGTTTTAGGCATTCTCTTATTGTAGCAGACAATACAGGAAAAAACATGGTAAAAGAAAACTGTTCATATTTCAAAGTGACCCTTCCATACTCACCAGAATTAGTTCAGTTTTACTTAGTTTAATTCTGAGCTAATCAGAAATAAGGTGGTGGGTGTCCTAATAACTGTTATCAGGACACCGAGGTCCCTCTAGTTACCCATGAAAAACAAGAAACTCAGATGAACATCATCAGTATATCTATATCGAGATGGTTAGTCTCATTTCATCCCCTCTCCATGTCTAGATCATGATGTGAAGGGAAAACAGGATGAATCCATTTAAGATGCTCTAAGAGCTGACTCATAAGGATAATGTGTATCTAGACACCATTCTCTGAATTCCTCTTCTAAATATATGATTAATACTGGAAAGTCCTGCCTCTTTTCCTAAAGCATCAGCTTTAAAAAACAAGTCAGTTGTACATGCAGAAGGAATGTAAACAGGCATGTGCAAACTCATAGTACATTAAGAAGCAATTACCTTTTCTTCCTAAATTACATTTTAATGCAAATAACTAACAAGTAGAGTGAACCTGTTGAAGTTCAGTGGGAATACCAATACCATGTTTTTCCCTAGATACAGTATATTTTCTGTCTTGCGATATTATTTTGCATTTAATGCACTTTGTGCTCTCCATTTATAAAGTAATATGACACCACAGATAATGGTGATTTTCCTTCAAGAACATTTCAATGCTTTGCTTTCAAAGCAAACTTTCAAGTGCTTTATGATGCTAATGGAAACATTAAAAAATGCAAATTGGTAAATATGTATTAAGAGAATAACTGTAAGTGACTAATGAAATGTTCTTTGAAGTCATTGTCTTTGCATAATAGTTGAAAAAGATTGGCAAAATATTGCAAAATATAATTTGCACATATACTGGTGTGAACTAGTGATCTGTTCAAAACGAAGTGTTCGGGTTTCGTATGTTGTCTTTCAAGATCAAAGTGCACAGCATTTGATCCATGAAGAGCATGATAGCCAAGAATAATTTAGTTACACTTGCAAGTTTATCAAACAGTTCTCTTTACCAGACCTACACCTATGCTGAACATAAAAAAAAACAAAAGTTCTTTCCTCGTCTTTGACTACTCTGTTGTCTCTATAATAAGTGTGAAACCTCAAAATGTATGCACATTTACTACAAGCAAACAAGCTGTCCACAATCTAATTAGACAAAAATCTGCCCATCTGTTCTGCATTATCATGGGGCTTGCTCACACGCATGTTGTCTCATTACTAAAAGGCAGAGAGGCAAATTGAATTGAGCTGGACTTCCTCTTTAAGTGGGATCAGGTCATGAAGCCAGACCCTTGCTGTGAACCAGCAAAGCACCACTGGGAGAAAGTGGGATGATAGAAGTTTCTTTTTTCTAAAGCCACATGTCCAGTGCTTACCATGATGCCTAAGGGGATGCTAATACCATTGTTTGGCACAATACAGCACACACTACAACCATATAAACCTTGTTTTCAATGAAAATTGTTTGCTTTTTTTCTTAGTCCCCTGAGTCCCATGTCCTTTTATTTCTATCTGACTGCCTTATAAAATATAAATCTTGGTTAATGGAAGAGAGGAAAGTTTCATTGAAACAAACTTGCTTATAAAAATTAAGAGAAAATTGCCAATTTTTAATATTTTACTATTATTTTTTTTTAATTACATGTTAATACCTTTGTCAGGTTTCTGAAAATACTACTCAAGGCCACATGCTCCTGAGAATACTTTTATATGGAAATGGGAAATTTTATAGGAACATGCTTATTTGCATATATTCTAACCACTTCTTAATTCTTAGCACTTGTGTGTATATTATATTTCTCTCATATGAGCACTTTGCATTGGCAGTAAAAAACACTCCATTGTTTGTAAGTATTTTTAGTGGACTGTTACTACATTTCTTTAGCAGAAATGGAAATGATTAATTTATTGCTGTGAGTGCTATAAATGAGTAAGTACTGTGCAGATTAGTAGGTTTTGAAGATTAAGCAGAATAAATACAGGATCAGTGCAGAAAATGCATTCAAAAGTTGGAGTAAGTGTGGAAAAACTGGACTATAGTTCTATCTTTTACACAGATACTACTATTACTAGAGCACTTGAATACATCACAAATTTTAATTTGCTAATGACAGCTCCCTGAAGATTGTAGGACTTGTATACCAGATCATCCCCAGAAGCAAGTTGTGCCTCCTTTTCCTCCTGTTGCTGTTCACTCCCCGGAGTCCACCTCATCTGCTTGCCCCTGGATCTCTGACTTCTCACTGAGCAGATTAGTAGATCAAAAGAAATGGAGAGCAAATCTGCTTGGGATACTGCAGAGACTATTTGCATAACTTTCATGCTAGTGATGGGCAGATAAATCTGAAAGCATGAAAAGGTATACAACCTTTTCTCCTGGCTCTCTGAAGCCTGAGCAGAAGGGAGTTTGTGTAATTGAAACACATTGGAACTTCCTGTGCAGCCCTCTACTTTTCAAGTACACGCAGTTATATCCCCTGCTCCATTCTGGTAAGATATCAGCCAAGATAGGACATTTTTCACATAATGGCAGTTTAGGATAAAATGGAGAAAATGGCCCAAGGACCAGAACCAGAAACAAAGCTTATATAGTAAAGCACAAGTTATGAGTTTTCAAATAAGCTTAGAAGAGCTGGTATCCTGTATGGGAGTGAATAGACAAACAGATTTTAACAGCAAATTAAAACTATTTTACAAACAAATAGTAGGAATTTCCATCATTAACATTTTTGGGTTTGGCTGGTTTTTGTTTGTTTGTTTTTTGTTTTTGTTTTTGTTTTTTTGGTTTTTGTTTTTGTTTTTTAATAGAATGCATAAAACTTAAGAAAATAGGACAAAACTCTATAGAAAGTGTAGGAAGGAAAAGATTAGATAGTGCTAATAAAGGCCCATGACAGGATTCAGTTCAGGTTTGCAACCACATTTCCTCTTTTACTATGAAAAATTTTACTGATGCTGTGTCACGGAGAAGAAAATTTAGGAGAGTTGATGAGAGAGAATCAACATATACAGGTGAAGAACTGAAGACGTTAAAGAAAAAAGAAATTCAGAGAGAGACCAAACTTTTCTTCCAGAGAAAATCCAGTTTTAAAATTGCCTTCATGATGCATTTAACAACATATATTACAGGAAAATACAGTAATAATTTGTAAGAGTCTCTTGTGGATTTACTTGTGCATAACCGCATGTGCCCTGTACTGAGAGTGGCTCTAGTAATAGCTGCCATGGAATAGAAACTTCGGTGACATAAAATGACAGGAAAAAAAATGTTGCTCCTGTAGCTTTCTCTTTAAATTTTCTTAATTTTACAGATTATTTTTTTGTTTTCTCCTTTTTCTAACAAACATTTAATACAATATTGCTGCTTTTATCTATATATAGGATTAAAATATGCTGTCCAATACTGGTATTCATGTCATACGTATACTTTAAGGTCATTATTTATCAGTAAGTGATTTAATTACAGATTTTTACAATTTTAACACAATTTCCTTTTGATTCTTGCATCTATCCAGAGTCCAGCCAGCAAAAAGGTGGCATAAAGCCCTGAAATATATATTCAGTGTTTCTCAATTGACATGATACTGAACATAATTTCATATTCTTCTGTCAGTTTTATACAATGTACTTCTTATATGTGCTGCACAAACCATTAAAGAAAGATTAAATGATAATTATTTCCTTTTCTAGCATCTTACTTTATTCACAGAAGTGGAACATGAGACAAGTCTACAGTTTCACCATAAATACTAATTTTCCAAAAGAAAACAAAATATATTTTGCCTTTAGACAATCTGCATTGATATATTGAAATAGCAGGGAAGGGGAAAAAAAGTCCATAATGCTTCATTAGTTAATTGCGCAGAGCACAGCTCTTTAGGGGTAAACAAGTGAAGGACATTTGCTGAATGGTCTATGCCCATCATGCATATTATGGTCTAATGGTGCTAGTAATGGTAGGAGGCTCCTGGAGAGTCATCTGTCAAATTAGCATACTGAATTATTTATCACCTCAGAGTAAAATTGTGGAAGGGAGCAGCTGAGACCCTTTCATAAGAAAATACAAGATAAAGAGACAACCCCTCCCCAAAATAATTAGTACAACTGCTTTGCACGTTCAGTAATGTCACTGGTATTTGTAAACATCAAGAAGATTTAAACAATATGTGTGTGTAAAGATACTGGAATGTGCATGTACGTTCTAATAAATAAATACTATGCATATATTAGCTTTGTGTATCTACTAGAAAGACATGAAAATATAGATGATTGGTATAATGCTAAGAATAATTATAATATTTTAATGCAACAGTGATTGCATAAATTATAATATATATCATAAACTACTTATGGAATGTAAAATTATTTTTGTATATAATGTTTAATTTATATTTAATAAAATTATAAATTATAAAAAGAAAGTGGATAAATCCGTTATATAGTGTGACTCCTTTGGAGTCATTTATTGTTATAATCTCAAAATGTAGATTCTCAATATATGCACAGTGTTTAAACTATTTCCTAAAAAAATAAAATTATTTTTGTAATCACTAAAGAGCATATCCCTTTCTGCAACTGTATCTAGGGATTATGAATGCCTATAAGATTTTTCAATTTTCATTGTGTTAAAAAGAGTTGCTTCTGGAGCTGCTCAATGGTAACTGCTTAAAATTAATCTTTTTTGCATAATAACTCTTTTTTGTTCTCTTCTGTCTTTATCGATTATAAATTATCAAAGTCATGGTAACTTTCCAACATTTCTGATGATGAATGTCTATTGTGAATAGATCTTCAGTCCCAGGTGCTTTTCACAGCACCCAAGTGTCCTGTATCTTGATAACCAGGCTGGCTATAAGTTCAAGTGTTTAAGTGAGATTTTTGAGATGTCTGACACTGCAAAAAGGTGTGTGCTATGTGTTTTAACTAACCTGTTGAAACTATTTTAACCTGCATATTAACTTCAACTAGCTCACATTCTGTAAAGCACTGAGACCAGTGAACCATTTAAGGAATTTCAATGACACCTATCACCAACCATACAGTTAAACATGTTAATAGATGCTCCACTGCATTTAAAAAATGAGATCCCCTATGAGACCTTTTACAGATCATTTTCTTACTTTTAAATGTTGGTAACTACAAATTTATTATTTCAGACATCAGGTTTTTGGAAAAGGACATTCACTTCCAAATACACAGATTTGTTCACTTAATATCCTGGCTGACAAACAAACCTCTCCATCTTTGAGTAATCCAGAGGACACCAATACCTGCCTTTTTGTTCTATCAGATATTCATTATGCTGCTACCTAAATTTGCTTTCTCACTAGTACAGAGCTGAAAGAGGAGGTTTATTAGCTTTTTTATGAGAGCACTGCTCATGAAATACTCTTTAACATTAGAGATGATCAATGCTTCACTCACAGCTTTGAGTATCTCTGTAGTTTGTAGTCTTAAGATAATAGTGGCCTCCAGGAGAAAAGCAGGATCTTCCATGGACACAGATCTTCAGGATTAAGACAGCTACAAGATAATGCACATTGCCTAGTAAGGACTACATGGAGAATTTACTACTCCAGGCAAAGATGTTAGATACTTGAACAGCCCTCGAAATCAATGCTACCAAACATTTTTCACTTTTGTTGCAAAAGTAAGTTCAAGGATTCAGTATTTCTCGTTCTAAATAACATTCAGTGTCTCCAGCACTGGTACTTCAAAGCTTCCACCCATACATCAGGCACTAGGAGATGAAGGACAGAAACCTGTGATGTAGAGGAAGAGACCCTCAATTCAGCATACTATAAGGCAAGCTGATAACCAGTATTAGAAATATTTCTTGTCATGTTTCCCATCTGAAGAGAGTTAGTTAAAGGAAACATTTATGGTGGTAAATATCTGCAAACTAAAATTGGTATTAGAGTTGATGATCAAATGTATCCTGGTACTTTATAGAAAATATTTTGGTCCTGAAGATATTTCTGCTTCAATTATTTTCTCATACTTTTTCTCCTTCAATGCATGATTCTTTCCTTTTATTTCCTGTCCCTTTTACTTTCTCACAGGCACAGGTAGTTTTGTGCAATTGCTTCATAGGACAGAGTTACATTGAAAGACCAGGTGAAGTATACTCCAGCTGTACAATTAAGGACAAGTAACAGGCCTGAATGCTTTAAAGGAAAAAGATTATCACCGCACAAGAGGCCCTCTCCCTATCCCCTCCCTGTGGCCACATGGGAACCACCACAAATGAAAAACCTTTGATGCTGCAGTTGTATGGGTGCAGGAGGTTGTAGAAGATGCACAGAGAGTGGAAGGATGGTATATGCACAAGGGAACAGTCATAAAACTTTATTGAAAGATCAACAGAGATCAACAACCCCACCACACTGCTAGCTTATGTATAGGTCTCCTCCAAGCTCAGGAGCAACGCATTCCAGCAAAGTCAGGCAGGAATGACTCATGCATAAAAAGAAGCCCTATAGAGGGTGTAAACAAGGATAGGTAGTCTGGGAGGAATTTAGAGAAAAAGTCAGAGAATCCAGGGACTAGATTAGTAAAGCTAAAACCCTGATTGAACTGACATTGAAAGAACATTAAGGGCAACAGGAAAAATTCCTGTAGGTACATTCATGATAAAAGGAAAATCAGAGAAAACATGTGCCCTCTCCAGAAGGAAATGGAGACCCGGTCACCCAGGACATGGAGAAGGCTGAGGTACTCAATGGCTTTTTTGCCTTGGTCTTCATCAGCAGGAGCTCCAGTCACACTGCACAAGTAGCAGGAGGCAAAGGCAGGGACTGGGAGAATGAAGAACCCTCTGCTGTAGAATTTCATGGGACCTGATAAGATGCATCATGGGTCCTGAGGGAACTGTCGGATGCAGTTGCCAAGCTGTTATCTATCATATTTGGGAAGTCATGGTAGTCTGGTGGAGCTTCTGCTGATTGGAAAAACAGAAATATAATCCCCATTTTTAGAAAAAGTAAAAGGTAAGACCCAGGGAACTATATACCAGTTAATCTCACCTCGGTGCCTGGCAAGACCATAGGACAGATCCTCTTGGAAACTGTGCTATGGTATATGGACAATAAGGAGTGCTTGTGACAGCCAAGATGACATATCTATAGGGGGGGCCATGGCATTAGTGGATCAGAGAAGAGCAAATCACATCATCTACCTGGATTTGTGCAAGGCATTTGACACTGTTCCACACAACATCCTTTCCTCTAAATTGGAGGAGTATGCATTTGATGGATGAACCATTTGATAGAGGGTAAGGAGTTACCTGGATGGTTGCAGACAGCTTCAGTCAATGGCTCAATGTCCAAGTGGACAGCACTGATGAGTGGTTTCCTCAGGGGTTGGTGTTGGGACTGATCCTGTTCAACATCTTTGTCAGTGACATGGGAAGTGGGATCGAGTGTGCGCCCAGCAATGTTGCCAATGACATTAAGCTGTGTGGTGCAATCAATGCCTGATCTAGTCCCTGTCTGCGTGGTAAGTGGTTGGAACTAGACAGTCTTTAAGGTCTCTTCCAAACCTGAACCATCCTATGCTTCTGTGATATTAAGGAAAACAGTTGTAAGAACTGTGGAAGAGTTAAAAGTAGTAAGTTACTGGAAAGCTAAAAGTAGCAAGTTACAGGGAGGTAAGGAAGAATGGGTGAATGAGGAGATTGTGGATACAAATGAGGTTTGAAAATGAGGAGAAATTTTGATGTATCTGATTTATTGTATGTTCTTTCAGTAACAGGGTCAAGCTTGATGGCTAACATTTTTGGGGGTGGTAGAAATAAAAGTTTGCACTCTTCCCTGTTCAGCCCAGCCTCTTTTCCCTTAGCACTGTGAAGTGCTCAAAAACATCTGCCTAGCTGTTAGCTACGTCAGCACACAGTCCTTAGTATTCTGCAAGTGGCAAGGTCCAGTTCTTGGAGCTGTGATGCTTGACATCGCCCTTTAAATGACCCAAAGCATGGACAGAAAGAGGTATGGTAGGAAAAAGAGGCCAGCTTCTCAGAGAAGAGCATCTTCTGGTGCACAGAGTGGAGATTAAAGTGAAAATGCCCCAGAGGACATTTGCCAGCAGCAGCAGAAAATGTGTAAAAACAGCTAGACTACTTTACATATTCTGGGGCCTTATAGACAAATTTCTTGCATATAATATGCCAGAAGTTTATGTGATGTGTCCAATCTGGGCAAGTTGTATAAAATTTACAGCTGAAAGGCTGTAAAGGCATGAATACAGTTCAGATGAGCACAGCAAGTTTACCTTGAAAGGCAGAAGTTAGCATCTGTGTCTGCTGAAATTGCACTTTACATTATAAAAGTAACCATGCTTTGTGAAACAAAATTGCAAGGAGAAATTCTCAAACTGTTTAATCAGCCAGCTATATATATATATATTTATTGTTTCTAAAGAAATTACATCTTTATACTCACGGAGTTTTACATTTGCATTTGGGGGTTGGAGGAGAGAAATTCTCAAACTGTTTAATCAGCCAGCTATATATATATATATTTATTGTTTCTAAAGAAATTACATCTTTATACTCACGGAGTTTTACATTTGCATTTGGGGGTTGGAGGAGAGAAATTCTCAAACTGTTTAATCAGCCAGCTATATATATATATATTTATTGTTTCTAAAGAAATTACATCTTTATACTCACGGAGTTTTACATTTGCATTTGGGGGTTGGAGGAGAGAAATTCTCAAACTGTTTAATCAGCCAGCTATATATATATATATTTATTGTTTCTAAAGAAATTACATCTTTATACTCACGGAGTTTTACATTTACATTTGGGGGTTGGAGGAGAGAGAGGGAAGAGAAATCCCTTGAAAGCAGTTGCAATTTCTGATTATAATGTTTAGAATTGCCTTGAGTTTTTATCAAAGAAAGAAATTCTTTGTTTTTCGTTTCAAGCCTAATTACAGCTCATGTGAATTAAATGATTTTAATTAAAATGATGAATTTGTCTGTGTTTGTTAATTTCAGAAGCTGTAACTCCATTCTTTTGAAATACCAACCAGAATAATATAATAGCAGATCTTCTTGCAGGGATTGGAACTAGATGATCTTAAGGTCCTTTCCAACCCTAGCTATTCTATGATTCTATAAATCTATTTGTTTATTTTTGCAAAGCGTTCTTGAGTAAACAGACAGCAGCACTGGATAATAAATACAATTTTGTTTCCAGTTTATTTTGTGTGACTGGTAGGGATTCTGCATGATTAGTCTGGTATATTTTTTTCTACTTTAGTTTTGTTATCAAAAGATTTCAATTACATACTTCATTTCTTCAGCTGGCAAAAAGTTACCGTTTAGAAATAACCTTAATTTACCAAATGCAGTGTAGTTTTACTAAGATGTGGTTTTGTTACATGGAAACTCATGTAATTTGAAATAATTATGTTGTTGAGCACATGTACAATACCATAGATATTTAACAGGTCTATTGTAAGTATACATAAAAAAAACAGATTCAAGCCGTGTATTAGAAAATTCTTTGATGGTCTGAATTCTTATGACTTCAGTTACTTCACATAGATATTTTATACTCTTACTGCTTCTATTTTAATTCTACTCATACACACAGTTTATTTATGAAACTGGTAATTTACAAGCTGCCTTTTAAATAACACAGTAATTGGAATCTTCCCTTTAATTTATATATTTAACTATAATAGCTCCGTAAATGTTTTATAGCCAAGCTCACACTGGATCACTGAAAAGCTGGATTTTTGAGAGGAGAAGATATAAGGATGCCTTTGATTTGTTTTTATTCTGATGAAAGGCCACAAAGATTATCTGTGTTGAGGTTTCTAGCATTTATTGCTGTCTTTGCTATGTGCCCAACTCTGTTTATATTAAGTGACCTTTAAGTCTCTAGTCTAAAGCAATAAAACTAAGGCTTCCTGTCCTATCGATTAGGTAAGGCCTATTTTCACACTAATAAAATGGAACCCAGTATACTAAAATACACTTTTAGCCAGTGTCTGTAAATGAATCGGAGTCTCGACAATTTTGGAAGAGGTCAACCTAAAGTAAGCAGGTCATATCTGTGGTAAATCAACTTCCAGGAACAGATCACTGGACACTATAAAAATCAGGAGTGTTTTTTTTAAGAGACCAACTTGAACCCTCCTTAACCAGAAAATAACATCTGACCTAGGCAGAAAAATTTATCACAACATTTCAATTAAAACTTGGCAGCCACATAAGCAATACATTGTGCTGTTACAACTGACCTTATTGAAGGAAACATATATGGGAGGAGAGGCCCAAGGCAGACTGCCAGCCCTTCTGTGAATATGAAGTATGTACAGCACAAGTCTTTCTGTTGGTGTTTGAGATTTACCAAGAATCTCATTATCATTCTTTCTTAATAAGAAAATAAATGGTTGCCTAATGATGTTGATAAACATGCAGTATATGTTTTTCATTTCTAAGTACACGTACATTAATATTAATGTAGTTTTGCTTACATCTTATGCTTCATGATGAATGAAAACTTCCTAATATAACAAGTAACTGTTCAGTTATCTGGAATATTAAATCTGAGATGAAATGGAGCTAAGTTGTGTCCTGGTCAGTACCTCCCTAAATAACAATGAAGAAAAAGTCCATGAAAGACGTGATTTGAGAGGTAAGGCTTCCATAAATGTTATTTTCTGTTTTACTGAGCTGGTAGTCATTGCAGTTCTTCCTCATGGAACATGCAGTGTGCTTCTGCCGGTCTGTAGATCTGCAGCACTAGCTCAGGAGACACCCTTGGACAGATCCTTGGAAAACTGAGTCAAATTTAACTGCACTGTGCTCCAGCTTTGGTGGTCCAGAGCAGAGTATGATTTTGCATGGATTCTGCTGGCTGTCCACAGCTGTCACAGTGGGGCTCAGCTGCTGTCAGCAGTCAGCAGGGCTTGAGAAGGGGGAGCAAGAAATGCCTCCATTTTCCCTCAGGCAGTGACAAATTATATTAGCATATCTGCTAATGAGAAACCAGAGCTCACCTTCTGTCAGCCACATTTTATAAAAGACACAAAGGAGACCTTACAGCTGCCCTCCACCCTTCCAAGACCCATGCTAGCCAGGATCCTGGAAAATCAGGTGACTTCTTCAGGTCCCTTGCTTATAATGTGCATGCTTTCCTTCTGATGTACCTATCTAGCAAGCCCAGTTATAGGTCATAAGAGTTGCAGGGTCACATTTTCTGCAGCAGGTTTTCTTTAGCAGTTTTTCACATTCTAAGTTTTTATTTATTTATTTTCTTCAACAGCCTTTTAAACTGTTCTTCAAAAACCTCCAACTGTTCCTCCAGTGGTGAAGACCTATACACAGACACACACACATGCACAACTTCCAGTGCTATTGAAATAAACACACAAGGAATGATTTTCTGCAGTTTCTATTGTTTCTCTAATAACCATGTTCAGGCTGCACAGCCCTGATCCTCTTTCCCTCCCACAGGCTGTGTTCTGCTAGGTGCTTGCAGGCAGAACTGCCATGAACAATAGAAAGTGCATCTCAATGAAAGTTTGGTTGTGCTATAGATTGTCTAAAATACATATTGCTTTTAACACTTCAAAACAGTAGCAGCTAAAATACCACAGGTGTGCACCAAGTAGTATTATGGGAAACTAATATGTAGGCAAAAGGGAAAATCTCTGTCTTAGGTCAGTGGAAGAAATTTGCTTTTAATGATCTGAATTTGCTTTATAGATTTATTCCTGTTACAATCAGTTTTAAAGAGATCATACAAAAGCCTGATACTAGAATCCCATGATTTATATTTTACCACTCTGTCCAGAGAAAGCAGTCAGGTTAAATTTTCTCATGAACAGCTATGCTTCATCCTTGTTTGTGATTAGGTTATTTTTTATTCAAACCAATAATAATTTCACACGTGTTGTCATTTTATGACTGGTATTTTATTGTATCATCTCCTTTCAATATATAAAAATATTTCTTTATCATCAGATGTGTAAGTTCTCTTACAGATTTCCAGGAAGAGGCCATAACTTCCCAGGATTGATTTACTTCCCTATGCTGCTGTCAGTCACCTTCTGAAATCCTGAGTTTCAGGGTGCTCATCTTGCATAACTTTTCTTAGAATATGGGACCTTACTTGCCTATTTAAGTAGCTGGACTAATTGCCATTTAAGCACAAATTTAATGCAGGAAGTTCTTGTGGCTTACATTGTGGCTCAGATGAGATGACTAAAAAGTGTCTTCTGATTTTATAATGTACCTGTAATTCAGATTACTCTGAATCAACTCTAGACTCAGCATATTTTATCCCCCAAGAGTCAGGATGCACAATGAATTAATAAGAATGTGTCAGCAAAAGAACTAATGGGATCCCACAGTGTAGCTGTCCCAGCACTGAGATACCTTCATCGCCCAACATGCTGTAGACCATGACCTACTGTCAGAGGTGTAGGTGGATACAGACACGTGGCATGCCTGCTTTTCAGTGTTGTGTGGAATGGTCCTGAGAAAGAATTAAGGTGGTACTGACCTGCTGTGGCACAGGAAAGGCTGAAAAGGAGAGGGACTGCCCTCTTCATGAGAAAGGACTGCAGAGCAGTTGCTATAATTTATTTTTCAGCTGTGGGAATGAACTGGAAGTACTCAAGCACTGTCTTCTTCCAGTGGAGTTCACCAGCAATCTGGCCAGACAAATTTTGGGATTTAATGTACATTTATACTTGATTAAAGGCACCTTCTAAAAGACAAAGGAAGACTGAGAAAGAAAGAACAAATAAAACAAAAAGAACAAGAATTATAACCCAGTAATGGAATAGGCTCATTTGCTTGGTGCAAATGACTAGCTTTAGTCCTCTGCTACTCCATTTCAGAAAAGTAGGTAGGCATTCAACACAGTACCCAGGGAAAACAGATGAGAAACCATTCTGTGATTCAGATTGGATAGCTGTACAAAGCAATACAGAGTCATGAAGTGACCCAGCTCTAACTCTCCTGCTGAACTGACTTTAAAGTAATTATTGTTACATATGAGTATTTGTTCCAGCTAGTGATGTGCTAGACAGTTTTTAATTGATTTCTCCTCATCTCCTATCAGCTTCATAGTAAATGTATGCATTTTTTTTTTTAGTTTATCAAGGACTGGGCTTTTTCATTCTATATTAAAAAAAAATAAATTCACACATAAAGCTGCACAAGTTTTTAAGTTCTGCTTCACAAAATCACCCTAGAGAGCCTCTGTTTCCAGGGAAGACATTTAATGCAGTGTCTGTATGGGCACAAGTCTGCCATTATTGATATACAAGCTTGCAGGATCATCCCACAGGACAAGAGCATTGTTTTCTTTTGTTGCCTTGCTTTATTAGATTCTATTATTTAGAATGAGATTCATGCTTAAGTCTGAACCTGCACAAACTTGCAAGAGTGTTATTTGGTACAATTATTATTGCCCACATTCTGTCCCGACTATAAGCATTTCTCATGGATGGGGTAAAGGCTAAAAAACCCACTTCATTATCCTTACATGATGAGTATAAAGCCAGCTTTCATCTGGTGAGAGGAAGATCTGCTTCCTTACCTGCTCTCTTGAGCTTGTATATCCATTAAGTAGTTATTGGATAAAATACAGAAGCAGTCTTGGGAGTAGAGCTGTGCTTCCTTACCTCACAAATGAGTGCCCTAATCATAAGGATAGAGCATCACACTCACTCTTGTGAACTCTTTCTGGCTGAATAAATCTGTAATTCCTTCTGCACAGTGGCACACCTTCAGGAGAAGGTGTATGCCTGCTTTGCTTCCCCAGGAAGCTTAACTTGTATGCCAATGGCTTTAATAGAAATTTGAATACTTACGGATGGAGACAGAATTGAATCTCTGTATCTCATTTTTCTTTTTTTCCAGTAATGACTTAAGCCACTCTGCTGCAAAAACAGCTTTTGCTGTGGCTTTACTTTACTAAGTGTCTGACACAGAAGTATTTTAAAAAGATGCAAATCCTGATGGGGTGTATTTAGCTCACTCACTAGAGATGAAAACAAGCTTGAGCCTCTCTAAGGGAAAGCAAGATGACAGGGAAACTTCAAAGTCTTGGAGTACTTTATGATGTTCAGAGACCTCCAGAGTTAGCTGGCAACTGAGAACAGAGTCATAATTTAGGACTTCAGGAACTAACTTCTGCCCTAGATTTGCCTGCTTTAAATACTTCATTGCATTTGGCCGTAACACCTTGTGGGCTTCCTTTAGGACCACTATGATTTTGTACCAGGAGTATAGCAAATTGGCAGATACTTAAACCAATATTCCCTCCAGATGAAAATAGCTAGTTGGAACAATCCCTTCCTATTAAATCTGCAACCTGATTATAATATTCTTCTACAGCCTGCTTTAGAAATACAATGACCAAGATTAAATGAACCATGTTTTGCTGTGACTGAAACATACCATGCAATTTAAATGAAAAATGTGGTTGAATGTAACAATGTCTCCAGTTTAAATTATGCAATATTTGCATTCTTATCTTCATTTTAGAAAAATGTGCCCGGTACATAAATATACTCAGAAGCAATAGAATCAGATAGATTAATGATCCTGATTGAAAACAGATATTCACCCTGAGATATCATAGAAATTGCAGATTTGAGGGAGAAAGCGTTTTATTTAGCAGAGATGCCTCTGAGATAGAAATTGAGAACATTAAGATGCAGAGTATTATCTGAAATATATAATTGCAAAACTACAGGACTAGAATATGTACCAATTATTAATTAGTTCTTATAATTACGTGGAAAAAAAAGATAATTCCATTACTGCCAGAAATGATTAGCAGCTACTTAGAAATTAATTTTTAACCAAATGATTAGAACAAATATGAAAAAAGTATTTAAAAATTGAGTATTTAATATTATATTTTTACTTTAATAATAATTCACAACTTTCTCACACTTATTAATATAATCTTACAGAAAAGTAAAGAGATCTTTTCAGTAGTATCCTGTTCTGATTCCATTAGCACTATTAAGAAGTTTACAAAAAGAAAAAAAGATTATACAGTGTATTTGTGCATACGAAGGCACATTATCAAGAACTATGTGCTTTGGCACCTTGATGAAACAGCTGTTCCTGCCAGGAGAGCATGTAGAAAGGTGTGAGTCGAGAAGTGAAAAACAATTACAGTTGACACCTCCACAATATTGTGGGATCCTACATGACACACTTTTTTTCTTAAGCCAAGACTTCTCTCACATTGAGCTGCTTTCATGGCTTTACATAGAAAGAGAGAGGTTTAGATTAGCTACCAGGAAGAAGTTCTTCACTGTAAGTATGCTGAGGTGCTGGCACAGGCTGCCAAAAGAAGCTGTGGCTGCCCCATCCCTGGCAGTGTTCAAGGTAAGGTGGGATGGGGCTTTGAGCAACCTGGCCTAGTGGAAGGTGTCCCTGCCTGTGGTGGGGGGACTTGGAACTAGATAATCTTTTAGATCTTTTCCAACACGAACTATTCTAAGATTTGAAGATTGTATAAACGAAAAGGTATTCTGTCTGTTCAGGACAGATTGTTGTAAAAACTATTGTTAATTTTAACTAATTTTGTAATCAATTTCATATTTACCAATTTTGCAGACAGAATAGGTTCCAAATCAAGTGTAGTTACAATGCTAAAATACTGAATGAACCCATTTAATGTTCTAGAGAACCCCCATTTCCACACATAAATTGATATTCTTTTACATAACTACCTCACATCTTCAGGTTTCACTATTTAAATTCCTTATGGTTGTGTCATAATAACACATGGATGCTGGGAAACTTTTGCTAGCAACAAAGACATTCTCCTGATAGCAAATGGACACTCCAGCTGAAATTCAAGTAGGCTTTACAGATGGGAGGGTGATACCTTGATTGTAAGATTGCAGATAAAGTTTCTGAAAATTTTATATAATGAAATGTGTTTGACCTCTACCCTTCACATTAACCCTAGGTGTGAGAGAACCTTATTTTTATTATTGGTTTATTTTTGGGGAAAAAAAAAATGGCACAAATTATTTCTCATACTATTAAAAAAATATGTAATTTTTTAGTATCTGCCAAAGTGGTTGCTTGTGTCCCTCTATTGGTAGAATGAAAAACAGCTTGTTGCTATCAGTTTAGGTATTTGTCTCCAGTTTCTATGATGTTTCCTATTTGTCTTACTAGGAGTTCAGGAATTTCAGATTTTAGAAAATCTAAAGCAAATTCTTTAAGTCATAAGAATGTGTATTTAAATAAAATATCTCTTCAGAGAATGTTTAGTGTGAGGTGTCCCTGCTTATGGCAGGGGGGTTGGAACTAGATGATCTTAAGGTGCTTTCCAGCTCTAACTACTCAATGATTCTATGAGATAACATGCCTTAA
>NDXB01007336.1:3417-14594 GCA_002631895.1 Agapornis roseicollis | reverse complement strand
TTTGGTTGTTTGGTGTTTGGGTTTTTTTTTTTTTTTTTCCATATGACCAAAACAATCTGTTCACAAAATCACAAACAACTGTACAGAAAATAATTGCCACAACTTTTCGAGGCAACTTGTTCCAGTGTCTCACCACTCTCACAGTGAAGAGCTTCATCCTAATATTTAAATCTCCCCGATGTCAGCTTAAAGCTATTCCCCCTTGTCCTACCTCTACAGGCCCTTGTAAAAAGTCCCTCTCCAGATTTCTCATAAGTTCCATTGAGCTACTGGAAGCTGCAATAAGGTCTCCCTGGAGCCTTCTCTTCTCCAGGCTGAACAAGTCCAACTCTCTCAGCCTGTCTACGTAGGAGAGGTGCTCCAGATCACTGATTACCTTCATGACCATCCTCTGGACTTACTCAAGCACGCCCAAGTTCCTTTTGTGTTCGGGGCCCCAGAGCTGAATGCAGTATTACAGGTGGGATTTTTGTGGAGAAGGCTGAGGTTTTAGGGTGCCTCAGTCATTAACAGCAAAGTCTACTCTGCAGCCTCCCAGTCTTCATGCCTAAATGGGAACTTTGGAGAAATTTTCTAAAGGAGTGGAGGATCAAACAGGGGCTTTGTAAGTAAAAATGGAGTTATACAACACCAAAGTACCTGTTTAAAAAGAAAAGGAATAAAATCTGGAGACCTGCAGCACATGGCCAGTTGAATCAGGTTTTCCCTTGGCCACTTCTGAATGAGTTTTGAATATTTGAAGTTTCCACCACTGTTCCAAGAGTGCATTAAAGTGTTTGACCATTCACAGCAGAGTACTCTTCCCTTATATTGACTTCAAATTTCATTAAAATTCAAGTGAAAGGGATGGTGTCTGAGAACAGCCTGAATCTGAGAACAGACTCATTAAAGGGCAAATTACGCTTAATGAAACTTGTTGCCTTCTAATGATGAAATGAATGGCTTTCTCTTTGAGGGCAGAAGGTGCACCTTGCCTATAGCGGGGCTTTGAGCACAGTTCATATTGTATCTTGTTAGCCAAACAAAGATGTGTTGCGTGATGGAGTGCAATATTTCTGGAAAAAAGCTTGACTGCTAGGGACTAAGGCCTGTGGTGAACAATTCAACTCCTACCTGGAAATTGCCTAGAAATTGTATTAATTAGGGGCTGAGGGGCCACAACTTCTTAACATCTTTATCTTTCACTGGGATGATAGGAGTGAAGGCACCCGCCAGCAAGTTTGTAAATAGCACCAAAGTGAGGGAACCTTTCAGTACTCAAGATGGCAGGATTGCTGTTCAAAGGAATTCCAGCAGGCTAGAGGAATGAACAACAATGGAAATTCCCCTTAAGCAGTCCTCCACAAGACAAGTTAAACAGTAGCCCAGGTTACTGGAAAAAATACAGGTATCTGGGATCAGAAAATACCCAAACTCAAGCTCAGAGAAAAACCTGCTCAAAGCAAAATATTTGGAAACATATGATCCTGGCTGGAAAATCCTTTAATTTTTTTTATACCTCCGCATATACATGAAGCTATTTTGTCTGTGTGTCTTCCTGCAGTGTCCTGTAGCCAGGAAACAGTCTCACGTGGCAAGATTTGCCGTGTCTTTTGCACAAACTGTGTCCTTTTGGGGAACTAATCCTTTCTTCCATATTCTATATAAATTACACATTTGCCAGAGCTTCTAGGACAAAACTATAAACAAAAAAAGGTATCTGGAGAATTTCAGTCTGAAATAATGGAAAGTAAAAAGAAAATCCCATTGTAAGACATTAAGTATGTTTTGTAAATCTCAATATCCTTTGCCTTAGTTTCTGCGTCACACCGTTTATGAGGCAAAACAGTAGAAAAGGCAGTCAGACTTTTTCCATTGGCTTCCTTCTGTGTTCTTTAAGGTTATTTGTGTTTTATGTTTTGTCTGGAAAAACTGAAGCAAAGCAAAAATATAGTACCTAACAACAAAACACAATAAATACATATATTAATGTGTTTTAGGTGTCCCTCAGTAGGCATAAACTGTCTTCAAAGGTTAGTAGCATGCCAAACCATCAAAAATAGCTATGAAATAATTAAAATGTCAAGTGATGACAATATCCATGAACATCCTTGTTCAGTTTGTCTCAGCTAATAGTTAAGCTTATCTTATTTCTTTGCTCATACAGTTGGTGACATAATTTTGTTGTATTTTTTAATGGCTATTAAAAATACCTATTATAGCAGGTATTTTTAGACTATCTTCATTATTTGACAGTTTTGACAGACATTATTGATTTGGCCAGCAACTGTGGCTAACCAGAAGGGGACAATGTGACAGTTTTATGTAACAAAAGGCACAGTGTCATGTCAACTGAACTAAATGTTGTACAAAGTGACAGCAGGACAAAAACGCCTTTCAGACTTAATTTTCTGCTTCATTTTTTCTACCATCAATACATAAGGCAGTGCAGTAGGTGACACAAATTAGCAGGATAGAGCAAAAGGTCTATCCCTGCTTCTGTTGCTATACTTGACTTCTTTCCACTAAGGTAACAAGCAATTATTTTTAAGGCGAACGAAAAAGAAGAGCAGCTTGTAATCAACCTAACCCTTTAGGAGAAAATACATCCCTTATCAGGATTCTTTATATGTCTCTCCTAGGTGGCTTTTTGGAAAAGACGAAAGAAAAAAAGTCCCCCATCTGCTAGGTCATGCCTACAAGACACATTCTGTCAAGCCTTAAAAGCAACAAGAGCTTTGCCTGTGGGATACCTATAATTACTATACGGAGTGGCCTTGCGCCTGCTGTAGCTCATTGTTCTGCTAACACAACCCGAATGAGAACAGTGGCTCCAGGCTGTGAGTTGATAAAGTGCAACTTTTCGATTTTGCTCTTCTATGGCTCTAGCATTGTACAGAGTCCATGAGTGACATCTTTAGCCTTCCTTTGGGCTGAGCAGATTGAAACTGTCATGCTGAGCTAAACAATGACTAGGGGACACAACCTTAGCAAGGCCTGTCATTTTTTCCTACTAATTCAATCTACATTTAATCAATGAAAGTAATTTCTTGTTTGTTTAAGTCTCATACACAATGGATCTAGAGGATCCTGAAGTAGTGCACCTCCACCCTGACCTTCTCCCCTTTTTGAACTTGGACTAGTATATCAAGAACAGAATTAGTGAAAATTGCACATTGCAAAGTTGTCATGCTGCTCACTGTACATTTACTCTCCTTTTATGTTTATATATAGCTATCTGAGTGTTACTTTAGAATTTAGCTCTCCCACTAGTTCAATGAAAAACAAATTACCTACAGCTATACCTTCCAACAGTAAGAGCAGCACGATGTTGAGAATGATATGTATCTTCATCCAGGAACATACATAGTTATTCAGTGGTTGTCCACATATATGTCTGGTATGTAAAGGTAGTAATGTAAGGATATTTCTTAAGTACAGTCTATCACTGTTATTGAAAGTAGCCAGTAGTGACTTATGCAAGTTCAAGGACTTTATTGATCGGTTTAGCTGGTCTTAATCAAAATCTGTCTTCCTTTCCACTCATAGTGATTAAATAAGTCTAACAGAGCCTGACATCAAGTCTTTGACTTTTTATTGGTTCTCAGCAAGTGCTGTGCTCAGCACATCAAGAGCCAGCAGTTGCCAGGCAGGAAGTTAAAGACTTGAGGAAAGTTAGAAAAAAAACCCTAAATCTAAATCTATACAGCAAGTAGAACATATCAAGGAGAAGAACGAGCCTACATACGAATTTTCATGCTTTCTGAATGGTTTTCTTTCTTTTTAATAAGCAGTACCTTTTGAACACGTTAGAGGAGGGAAATCATTACTTGTCCAATTATGAGTGAAAAAAAGCAGTGTTTCAAATTATGTTCAGTATTCTAATCTGATTTTGCATTCAGATTTTGCCCAGTTAATCTGAGAAGATTCTGGAAAGAAAAGTCAACAAAAAAACCAACTATAACTTTTTAGGCAATAGATATATAGTACTTCTATAAAAATTAATAAGATTTGTAGTTTATATATTTATATATCTCCAAAAATTGGGTGTGCTTTTCTAAAGACATGATCAGAAATTGAAAATATGCTCTCTAGCTGATTATTCTTTTTGAGAATCTATTTCATAGAATCATAGAATTATAGACTCATAGAATTGTTTAGGTTGGAAAGGACCTTAAGAGCATCTTGTTCTTTGGGCAACCTGTTCCAGTGCCTCACCACCCTCACAGTAAAGAGCTTCTTTCTTATCATAAAATCATAAAATCATGGAACACTGGTTGGAAGGGACCTCAAGGATCATCTGGTCTAACCTTTCTTGGCAAAAGCATGGTCTAGACAACATGTCCAACCTCTCTTGGCAAAAGCATGGTCTAGACAACATGTCCAATAGATTTTTAAATGCGTCTGACATTGGGGAACCCACCACTTCCATAGGGAGATTATTCCAATGGCTGACTGTTCTCATTGTGAAAAATTTTCCTCTGTTGCCCAGTTGGAATCTTTCTGGAAGTAAATTGTACCCATTATCCCTTGTCTTTCCCATGACTGAAGTAAGAATTATTGGATCTATGATTTCATGGATCCTTGTAAATCTATGGGGACATTCCAGTTTGCTACCATCTCTGCCTTTTCAGTGTTGATGACTAATTCACTTCTCCTGTTTCGCAGCAGGTCAGATAGCCTTCTTGAAAAAATCCCAGCGCTTGCCAGCTGCTTTATCCTCCATGGAAGCTTTCCATGAAACCCCTCCTACCTAAGCTCTTATCAAGCTGAAGTTTGCTATTCTAAAATCTAAAACCTTTGTCTTAGTACTAACCTTCAGCATGCTCAGCAGCATCCCAAGCTCCACCAATATTGTGGTCACTGCAGCCAAGGGTACCACTAACTGAGATACTAATAAGGAGGTTTTCTTAGTTTGTGAGTAGCAAGTCCAGGAGTGCCTTATTCCTGGATGGCACATATCACATTTGTAAAAGAACCAGCTGTGGCACCCCCTTGGGAACATCTGGAACCTTAGCTCCTAGAAGGAAACGTACCTCTAGTGACTCCAGTCTGGCAGATGGGACCTCAGTGCTCCTTATCAGAGAGCCACTCACAACAAGCACTTGTTCCTTTTTGAGGTAGCCATTGTGTGCTGCTGGACAGTTTCTACTTACAGACCTTGCTTTAGAATCATAGAATCATAGAATAGTTAGGGTTGGAAAGGACCTTCAGCTCATCTAGTTCCAGCCTCCCTGCCATAACCAGGGATACCTCACACTAAACCATGCCACCCAAGGCTTTGTCCAACCTGGCCTTGAACACTGCCAGGGATGGAGCACTCACAACCTCCCTGGGCAACCCATTCCAGCACCTCACCACCCTAACAGGGAAGAATTTCTTCCTTAGATCCAATATAAACATCCCCTGTTTAAGTTTGAACCTGTTACCTCTTGTCCTGTCACTACAGTCCCTAATGAAGAGCCCCTCTCCAGCACCCCTGTAGGCCCCTTCAGATACTGGAAGTCTGCTCTGAGGTCCCCACACAGCCTTCTCTTCCCCAGGCTGAACAGCCCCAACTTTCTCAGCCTGTCCTCGTACGGGAGATGCTCCAGTCCCCTGATCATTCTCGTGGCCCTCCTCTGGACTTGTTCCAACACTTCCGTGTCCTTTTTATGTTGAAGACACCAGAACTGCACACAATACTCCAGGTGAGGTCTCACGAGAGCAGAGTAGAAGGGCAGGATCACCTCCTTCAACCCGCTGGTCACATTCCTTTTGATGCAGCCCAGGATACGATTGGCTTTCTGGGCTGCAAGCACACACAGTCGACTCATGTTCATTTTCTCATTGACCACCACCCCCAAGTCCTTCTCCGCACAGCTGCTCTGAATCTCTTCTCTGCCCGACCTGTAGCTGTGCCTGGGATTGCTCTGACCCAGGTGTAGGACCTTGCACTTGGCATGGTTGAACTTCATGAGGTTGGCATCAGCCCATCTCACAAGCGTGTCAAGGTCCCTCTGGATGGCATTCCTTCTCTCCAGCATATCCGCTGAACCACACAGCTTGGTGTCATCGGCAAACTTGCTGAGGGTGCACTCAATCCCACTGTCTGTGTCATCAACAAAGATGTTAAGCAAGACCAGTCCCAACACCAATCCCTGAGGGACACCACTCATCACTGGCTTCCAGCCTGACAGTAAGCCATTGACCACAACTCTTTGCATGCAGCCATCCAGCCAGTTCTTTATGCACTGAGTTGTCCACCTATCAAATTGCTGTCTCTCCAATTTAGAGACAAGGATGTTNTGGGCTGCAAGCACACACAGTCGACTCATGTTCATTTTCTCATTGACCACCACCCCCAAGTCCTTCTCCGCACAGCTGCTCTGAATCTCTTCTCTGCCCGACCTGTAGCTGTGCCTGGGATTGCTCTGACCCAGGTGTAGGACCTTGCACTTGGCATGGTTGAACTTCATGAGGTTGGCATCAGCCCATCTCACAAGCGTGTCAAGGTCCCTCTGGATGGCATTCCTTCTCTCCAGCATATCCGCTGAACCACACAGCTTGGTGTCATCGGCAAACTTGCTGAGGGTGCACTCAATCCCACTGTCTGTGTCATCAACAAAGATGTTAAGCAAGACCAGTCCCAACACCAATCCCTGAGGGACACCACTCATCACTGGCTTCCAGCCTGACAGTAAGCCATTGACCACAACTCTTTGCATGCAGCCATCCAGCCAGTTCTTTATGCACTGAGTTGTCCACCTATCAAATTGCTGTCTCTCCAATTTAGAGACAAGGATGTTCTGTGGGACAGTGTCGAACGCTTTGCACAAGTCCAGGTAGATGACATCAACTGGTCTACCCCTGTCCATCAGTTCTGTAGCCNTGTCTCTCCAATTTAGAGACAAGGATGTTGTGTGGGACAGTGTCAAACGCTTTGCACAAGTCCAGGTAGATGACATCAACTGGTCTACCCCTGTCCATCAGTTCTGTAGCCCCATCATAGAAAGCCACCAAATTGGTCAGGCAGGATTTCCCCCTAGTCAAGCCATGCTGGCTGCCACCAAGCACCTTGTTGTTTTTCATGTGCCTTAGCATGCCTTCCAGGAGAATCTACTCCAAGATTTTGCCAGGCACAGAGGTGAGACTGACTGGTCTGTAACTCCCTGTGTCATGCATTTTCCCCTTCTTGAAAATGGGGGTTATATTTCTCCTTTTCCAGTCTTTGGGAACTTCACCTGATTGCCATGATCTCTCAAATATGATGGACAGTGGCTTAGCAACTTCACTCCCTAAGCCACTGTCATGGTGAGCTGCTCACCATGACCCTGGGTGCTCGTGCTCCCTAGGGTAATTTCAATCTCACATGGTTGCTTCTGGTCATGGCCAAGCCATGTTATCCTCTATCACAAGGACTGCCATATCCTGACATGGCTGTCTGCTATTCTCTGGGTTCCCCTGTCTCTGGGAACTACCTTAGACACCTCTACCCACAGCCCAGCCACAGGATTTACGGTTGCTGCAGCTGCACACCTCACTGAGTCTTTGGTCTAGTGCAAAAAGATATCAGAACAGTCTTCAGAGGATCTTGGTAGCATTTCAGACTTTTTTTTTTTTTTTTTTGAGTTTCAAGGAATTTTACTTTATTCTTGTTTATTTATGTTAAAAACAAAGGTACAGGAAGAGCTTCTTTTAGACCTACAAAGTTGAATAACTAACAGCAAAGCAAAACCTGTTTCCTCAAGTAACACTAAATCCCGAGCAGTATATCAGGAGTTACTGCATCATAGCAAAGTAAGAGTCAAATGAGTAAAAGTGTAATCTTATGATCATGCTAAGACCTAATAGATCTCCTTCTTGGAGCATTCGTACCACCATCCACATGAGCCAAAGGGTAAGGAAAGGCTCTTGCAGTCTGAAGGGTAGATGGTCTTCAGCAGCAGAAGCTCAGTCCCACAAAACAGCAAGCTCCCTCAGCAGGACCGTGTGCTGGAGAAGTGTGTACAGTAATAGCTCAGGGTTCTGATGCAATCTGTCTCTGCTTGGCTTGTGAGCATACAGTGAGGACATAATAGCATTAGTAAGAATATATGACACAAAATAATATGATTTTATCCCAAGAAAAATGAAAAGGCAAGGAGGTTTTAAAACAGGGTTCATTATATTTTGGAAGCAGTATATGTATATTGTTCTATCACTACATTCAGCTTACCACTTAACTGTATTGCTGGTGTCTTACATCCATAAGGCACAACGCTTGAAAAATGCCAGACAAATTAAAAGGAAATTGAGGAAAACAACCATGATTAATTAGTTCTATTTCTTGAAATTTAACAGTACTACTAGATATACACATAGTTCAATCACCTTGCTCATAGCTGAATATAGCATGAAAACCATCTAGAACTAGCAAGCATGTCTACTCACCAAGGAGCTCCGAACATCCAATACGGACAGTTATTTCTATCATGTAGCAAATGCATTTTTGGAAATAGTATTGCTTTACAAATTTTTCTCACATTTTCAAATACATCGTCTTATTTTCTTTAAATATCTTTTAAATGACTTTTTTCAGCATGTCCATGCACATTTATGTGAGCAATGTAAACATTTACAGGTATTCAGAATCAGCATGTAGTACAGGCCAGTTAAGGTTGTCTGGGCTTTTTTACCTTCTTTTCTCCTAAAACTTCCAGCTGTGTAAGAAAAGGACTATAGCCCAACTGTAATGATAGAACATGTCAAAGGAAGATAAACATGTGCTCCACTGTCAGCCAGTCTGTAAGTGCTTTAGTGAATGAGGTTAAGTTTAAGGACACCTATAATATTGAGAATGTGCCTAAATATTTGCCTGACTAGTGCCTACATTGAGGAGCAACCTTCACAGCAATTTTGCTGCCATGTCCTGACCTTCCCTACATATAACAGACGTGTGTGCTTATCCTGGCAGTTTACTGCTGTTATTATGTCACTGGAGTGTGGTAACCAAGATATCTGAGACAGAACTCTGAGGTGAGCTACCAAACACAACATTCAGAACAGGATTCTAAGTATGTTTTCAGGACTAACTTATTTGGGGCTTGTTTCAAGCACATTTCTTTGCAAAAACTTTCTCCCTTCACACATTTTTATCACACCTATTTGAAGTTAATCTTTACAGCCTGATGTTAGAAACTAATGCAATGCCAGTAATCTTTACAGACTGATGTTAGAAACTAATGCAGTGCCAAAAAATGTTAATAGAACTGAAATGGTAAATTATTCAAGAGTGTCCTATCTTTAAATTACTACAAAAAGCATAATAGATAAAAAATCCTAGGAAAAAATTCATTCAGGAGATGAGCATGAAATTCCTGGGTTTGTTTCAACCACCTTTTTACCTCAGTGTTGCTAGACAGCCCTTGCACCATCAGTAGACTCACAAGACTCCTGTACTTGTGCTTTCACATCAGATGTCTTTGCAGGCGCTGCATGAGAGCATTTGAATCACTAAAGAAAGTAGAGCGGCTGGGCATAGGGGAATGATATAAGGAGAGGTAGTATTTTTGGATTTGTGGGGTTTTTTTTTAACATGCTTGTAAACACCTAGCACAGTAAAGTGCTATAATAATGTGAATAATATAAGCAGCAGCAATATACGGTCCCAGGGAGAGAGTGGGTTGTTTGCTGGCAAGGCGCCAGTCAAGGCTAATACATGCCAAGGAGGAAGGTGAAAACTTGGAGCCCTCCCAGAATGTTCTCAGAAGTTTTGTTTGTGCTTTGCACAGTGAAGAAGCATAACTATCCCCACATTGCCACCTCAGGTGAGACACAAGTGAAACAGAAAAGTGATTGGGGTATTTTTTGCCTCTTACACACTTGTTTTTGCAGCAGAATAAATAAAATTAAGCTTTTCATAGTTATTGCAAATGTATATAACCCTTATTTTTCACATAAGCACCTTTCTGAAATTCTGGTACTAATTAAAATCTCTTGATATCTCATTCTAAACCGTCAAAATGAAAAAGAATGCTCTTAAATGTAATAAATCCAGCCAATGAAATGAGCAACAGGGAAGCAAAGACCAGCCTTAGTCCTGACAGAAATTGTCATGAAAATATTGTTGTTCTGTTGCTTGTGTATGGAAGTCTGAGTTGGAAATCAGCCATAAAAATTATTTTTTATATATTTATTATATTTATTATAAATAAATAGAAATAATCTCCACTGATTCCACAACATCAATTCTGGAACAGCTGCTATCCTTTTCTTTCAAGTAGACATCAAAACTCTACTGGGTATATCCTAAATATCCTGATTACAAAAGCTATTATGAATAATTTTTGCCTGTAAGTAAGATCATGAAAATAATGACATTCTGTATTTGTTTCAAAGGTGTGAAAGGCTGATTCTTAGTAGGTAACTATACGAGTTTCAAAATGTTGAAAGCACAGATTATTGTTATTAGGAACAATGGATATTTAAATGATGCATTTAGCTTTTTCAGATATCAAAGACCACTTGAAAGAGGATGTGTGAATGGATTAAAACATCTCAAAATAATAAAAAATATATTTCAAGGTCTCTGCTAGATATTAATGGAGTGCTTCATTGGTAGCATGTTTTTTACAGTCCGAAAGATAATCTTTCTGACTTCCACTCTGTGTATGCAGTGATGAATACTCAATATGTAAAATGGACATCAAATTAATTACGGGCATGACTGTGAATATCAGAATTCCACTATGAGTTAATTTAACCCTCTAGTTTTTCCCTCTTCTGCAATACCTTTTAATAAACATGGTTCTAAAGGACAAAAAGCAAAAGGGGCAGCTGGTTTAAGAGGTACTTCTCTGCATCCAGCAGTACCTGGTGAGAAGAAGAATGGAGATTTCTGAGAGTGACCTTAACACAAACAATGTCAGGAGTGCTGCAGCAGGACTCTTCTCTGCTAAGCCTTGCCAGCCCTTTGCTACTTCTCTGTTAGTCAGACAAAGAATATGGTTCAATAAACAGGAGCAAAATACTATGTATGTAAGAAGACAGGCCCTCTGCAGCATTTATTTAAAAGCTCAAGGCTGGCATCTCTCATCATGGGAGTCTGAACAAGGCAGAGACATGGCAAAGCAGGGAGTTGTTAGTAATCAGAAAGAATAACCCCTGGCTTCTCTTTCTACTCTTTTATTTTCTAATTTATTTTTTCCTTTCTTTGTCTTTTTTTTTTTTTTTTTTTT
>NDXB01007333.1:16634-88520 GCA_002631895.1 Agapornis roseicollis | reverse complement strand
TTGATGCTGAGGACACCAGAACTGCACACAATGCTCCAGGTGAGGTCTCACAAGAGCAGAGTGGGAAGGCAGTCACAGCTCAGGCTCGTAAGAAGGGTGAGTTTGACCAAGTGCTGCCTCCCCTCGTAACCCTTGGCTCCTGTGTCATCTGCGGCAGGACCAGAGGGTGGCAGAAAGGGGCTGTGATGCCGCCCCCATCCGTTAGCCTTGCCTTCTGCATCCCCCTGCCTGCCTCCCTGCTGCTGCCTCCTGAACGGCCCCATGCATTCACAGTTCTGTTTGCTGCTTACACAGCAGCAGATATGTCATGGGGCAGCCAACAGGGCAATGGGGTGAATGGCACCATTCGAGCTGTGGAGCCGGGGCTGGGCAGGCAGTGAGGGAAGCTGTGGCACAGGCAGGACAGATGTGCTTTAGCAGATGTGCATCTGGCTCTGCTGGCTCGCAGGACATTGCTCACTTCCCTGGTAGCATCCACTGCTTTAATGGGTCATCATCCACTGTAGTCTGTCTAGCTCAAGTTTCCTGTTCACTGCTCACCATGCTTTCCCCCACATTAGTCCAACAGTGACCTTTCCATCTCCGAGAACATTGGAAGTTATTTTCCTTAAAGATTTTCATTGCCTTTTCCTTGGGGTGCACAGAAAAGGGGGGCTGGGAGAAGCAAAAGGGATGGAGAACTTCTAAGCACAAGAAAGCTCCCCCCTGAAGGCACACAGGAATCAGCCCAGTCTGAAATAGCAGTCACCCACCTGAGCACCTCTGCCTCTGATTGCTTTGTGCTGCTGCTACAGGACCATGGATGGAGCAGGCAAAAGGCTGTTGTATCTGCTGCTCAATCTGCTACTCAGCAGAGAATGAGGCTCCTCACCCTGCGCAGGGTCTCTGCTCCCCTGGAAAGGAGCAGGTTTGTTTGTTGGTGCTGCTAATTCATGTGCAGTGGGGATGTGCATCTGAAGGCCTGATGTGGAGCTGCTGGCTTTGTACCACTTCCCAGAAGGAAGGGAAGCAGGAGCTGGGGTTCTGTGTGGTTGTGCCAGCAGAAAGAGCTGCAGTGGGTTTGCTTTGTGCAGAGCCATGAGTTGGGGCCGAGCACTGTCCTTAGGGATAGAATGGTTCTGGAGCCAGATACTCACCCTGAACCCACCGTGGGTGCTGCTGGGCTGTGTCAGTGGGTGCTAAGCCTTCACAGGCAATGGTATCACCTTGTGATGCTCAAGCTGCTACATCCTGAGGTAGTGATGTATCCCGATGAGGTGAGGTACCCTCGACGTAGTGATGTACTGCTGGCGTAGTGATGTGTGAGGGGGTGCGTGCTGCCTATTCCTGCTGTACAACAGGCTGCATGCTCCTGGAAAGGCAATTCAGGTATCCCATCTCCTGTTTCCTCCTTGTTAGTGCCACACTGGTGGGTTTCAATGTTTCTGCAGAGATGGTTCCTATAAATTGGAGCAGGTTGTATTTATTCTGTCAGACTTTGCTGGTATCTTGCACTGGATATCACCTCCCAGTGACCAGTGAGCAATTCAGCTCAAGGAATCATCACCAAGGCCGTTGTCTTTATTGCTTGTCCTGCCTGGTAGATCTGTTCCCTCCAGGATGGCCAAGGCCTGCTGCATGTGGATGCTGGATGTGCTGTTGAGGGGAGAGCAGAGCTGTTTGCAGGATTCCCAACCACTTGGCCCTTAAAACAGCCCCAAATGATGCTCAAACCCCATGGAATTATCAGAGCTCTCCTGTAGCCTTGGGAATCCCTAGGATTTTCAGCACTGGGATTCAAGTTCTCCTGAGCTTGGAGGGATAGAAGCTGTAAATGAAGGACCCTGTTGTCCTTTCCCTGCCCCTGGGTCATTAAAGCTGCACATCAAGTACTGCAAAGCTTAGCATTGGAACAATGACTTTTTACTGAGTAAAAGGTTGTGTCGCTGAGCTGTGTCCCACACGAGCGAGGCTGTCTGGTGTTCAGTGCCCTGTAGGACAGAGCAGAGTGTACATGTTCAGCTTGTCCTGTCACCCATGAAGCAGTGGTCCTGCAGCATCCGGGCATGGGCTGGGAGCTCCTTGTCAGCAATAGGATCTGAAGCCCTTCTCCTCCCTCCTCCTAAGCTGCTAATGCTGTTTCCCCCCTCCTTTCCAGGTGTGAGTGCCTCAATGGGACGTCCCTGTGGTGTCCCACAGCTCTCTGGGCAGCAGCAGTATCCCCAGATCCCTGCTCCATCACTTACACAGGCTGGGTTCTGTGTAGCACCAATGAGCTGTCCATAATCACCTGAGCACTGCAGGTACAGCCTTGACTGTGGCTGAGAGCATCCAGTGAGGACTAAGTCAGGCATAAACAACTGCAAACATTGGCTCTTGGTGAAGGATGGGTGCCATAGGGGAAAGGTTTCCCTTTGCCACTGTGTCCTGGCAGGGGCAGAGAGGCTTTTTAGGGAGCAGGGGAGTACCTGAGCTCCTGGCTCTGCAGTTTAATGTACCCTGGTGCTGTAAGAGTGGGCCTGATGTGCCAGATTTCCTTATGGACCATCAGTGCCAGGTTCCCTTATGGGGCTGATCCAGCACTGGCTGCTGCTGCAGGCAATAGAAGCCAATGATGAGGAGGTGGAAGCCTTTCTACTTGGGTAACGTGGATTCACGTTGTCTAAGGGGAATCCTGCCTTGTGCTAGGGTGTTTTTCCCTATGGGGTCTTTGTAATTGCAGTTGAAGATGAATTTTCACCGTACAAAGGAGAGGAAGAAAGCTGAGAGAAGGAAAGGGCTTTAAAATTGCCAGGGGTTCTTGTGATCTGGTTTAATTTGTCAGCATGTCTCTCCTGCTCACAGCACCCCTGTTGGGTACAGGACTTGTTCTTCCTCTTCCCTCTGTGCCTTGCTCCTTTCCTCTAGCACCTCCATCAATCCCAGTCCCTGCATCTTTTCTCCCCTCTTTCTAGGCCAACCTTTTTGCAGCAGGGCAGAGCAGCAGCAGCTCCTGTCTGCTGCACTGGGATGTGCCAGTCTGGAGGGCTTCTCAGTGTGATGCTCAAGTGCTCTGATGGGCCCCTTGGTGTGATGCTCAAGTGTTCCCCAACCTGGGCATGCCCTGAAAGAGGCATGGAAAGAACCCTTCCCCATCACTGTATCATCTGAGGGATCTCTTTAGAAAACACATTATGCCCCATGGACTGAAGGTCCCCAAAGCCTGTTATGGCCTCAGTAAGACTATGGGAAGCATCAGCAGCTTCTCTGCTCTTTGGTGGTTTCTACCCCTGCATGAGGTGCATGCAGGGCTCTTCCCTGCTGCTGCTCAGTGTGAAATGCTATAAGCCCACAGCATCGATTTCTCAATCAAAGGTGTCTGTCTGCTCCTTGGTCTGGGGCTTTACTGTCTGCAAATCCATCCTCCACTCCCCAGCTTGTGCTCTAAGACTTCCAAATCAGCTCCTGTGCTCCAGAGTTTTGGGAAGGGAACAGACTCAGCCAAGCCAATGCTGTCTGTGGGATTTGAACCAGACAAAAACCTCCTGCAGCCCCAAGGGGCTCTTGGGTCTCGGGCACAACCTTTGCCTGTGTTCATGCAGTCCCGTTTGAGCATCCCTTGTTTTCCTATCACTCACAGCGTTTGGTGCCTGTCTTAAGGCATTGTCCTCTGCTGTTCCTGCAGTGCTGTGTGGCTGATGCAAGGCTTGCTGCTGAAATACAGCTTCTGCAGCAGAAGAACACAACAGCTTGGGGCAGAAAGAGATGCTGCTGCCTGTGACTGTGCTGCAGAGATGGCTGGGGGGGACCTGAGCTGCCCACATGTCCTGCCCCGGCCTCTGCCTGCTCATCACCTCTGGTCCATGCCTGCCACTGTTCAACCTTAGCTTTCCCCTTGCTGAAGGAAGATAAACATGGAAAGCCCTTTCCAAACTCTGGAGCTGGGGTTGCTTTGCAGCCTTGGGAGATGCAGGTAGAGGCTGGAGTGGGTTTAAAGGGAGGGCTGGTGGGATGCGGGTGGCTCCTGGTGCTGGCTGTATGAAGCAGCTTGCTTTGGAAGCAGCTGAAGGGAGCGTATCAAGGATGTCTCAGCTATTCAAGTGAGAAATCAAATTAAGCTTTGCATCAAGCAGTGGAGCTGCTCTGTGCTGGAGTTGGGTCACATCCAGTAAAGGCTTCTACATGCTAGCCCTGCCAGGAGGCAGAAGAGAGAGGAAGCAGTGCCCTGTGCCAGGGGGCTGTTTGCTGCTCACCTGGATGTGTCCATGGAGTGGGAAGAGGGGATTATTGCTTTAGCCATCAGGATCCCTGTGTGTGGAGCGGGATGCTGGCTCTGCAGCAGTGCTGCCTCTGTGAGGCACTGACAGTAAGCGAGGCTGTGTGCCCATCACCGAGGGGTGCTCAGTGAGGACAGGGGACAAGCTCCAGTGAGCTGGAGGTGTGGAGACCACACCTGTCCCAGTTACCTGCCTCCTGATCTCCCATTAACAGGCTGGGGGATGTTGTCCCTTGGGAACCCTGAGGTGCCTTGGGAGCAGATGGAGTAACTGAAAGGCATTAACATCCCAGTACCCCCCAGAGGCATGCATGCATCCAGGCTTTCTTTTCATGGAGTCCATGCTTGCTCTGGGCAAGGGAAGATGTGGACAATGCATTGCTCCCTCCATGGGGACAGATTGCTGGGAGGCTGGAGCACAGACTTAGCATGGGGGAGCCGCAGCTGCAGAATGGTCCTCCCACACAGCTCATTCCCAAAGACCACGGCATGTCCATATCTGCTTCCCACCAGCACTGGGGCACACCAAGGGGGCTGAAAGCCACTGGGAGGAGGAGGAGGAGGAGAGCAGCACTGACCTTCATTCACTGCAAATACTGAGTGACAAAGTCTTCTCTGCTTCATGCACTAGGGCCCAGGCTTGACTAATGCTATCAGATTTGATTCTCTTGTATCCCTTAGAAGCATTCAGATGCTAGCCTGGTATTTAAAAGCTATTTGTAACAGAGCTGCTCTGCTGGCAGGAGGAATTTGACCCTGGGCTGTATCCTGGTGTTGGAACAGGGCCACACAACAACAGGTAGGGATGTCCTCAGGTGTCCTCAATACTGCTGGGTCTGAATTAGGGCTCTTGGCCCTGTCCTAGGGCATGGGGCTGGGTGGCAGGGCAGCAATGCCTGTCCTCCCTTTGTAGCTGTGTTAACCCAAACACCCTGCAGTGCCTTTTGCTCTCTGGCTCGGTTGGTTTGCCCCCGGTGTGGCACGAGGATCCTCATCCTGTTCCAGTGCTGCTGCAAGGCTGAGCAAGCTGCCTGCCACTTCAGACCTGGAAGCAGGGCTATGGAAAAGCAATGGGGCCAAGAGCAAGCGAGCTGCTCCCTGCTTGTCCTTCGGGCTGCTCGCACTGCGGATGGCCCAGGGCTGCTCTGTCTCTCTGGCACAGGCTGCAGCTCAGAGCCACAGAGCTCGGGGCTGGCACTTTTCTGACATGGGAAGCCCTGGGAATAACTCCTCTGGAGCAGGCTGTGAGCATCCAGCTCCTCCGGGATGAGATGTGCGGGGGGGGGTGGGGGGGCAGAGCCCTGTGCCCAGAATGCATCCAGGCAGGCACAGGGGAGGCTTCATCGTGATTCAGCTCTAGTTCTGGGGTCCTGCTGGGTCTGGGCTGTGGTGAGGGAAAGGGGGCAGCCCCTGTTCTGGGGATGGAGAAGTTCTTCCTTGTGTGCATGCACCAGTGCCCATGAACTGCATCTTGCTCTCTGGTCCAGCAGCATCTTTAGGATGAGTCTCCCATCTTTAGGGAGGGATGCTGGAGGTTGATGTGGGTGTTTCACCCAGTGGCTTCACCTCCTTTGGCTTCCCAAGGACCATTTGAAAAGGGCACTAGAGAGATGCTCGTCTTCTCCTTGCGCAGGGCAGGGGGACTGAGTTTGTGTGGTTACCTGTGATGAGGTCTTTGTCTTGGTCCGGCTCCAGAGGCTCTGCTGTAACCTGATGTTTTCTGCAGGCTTGGATTATTAGTGCAAACCAGTCCTGGTTTACCTCCCACCTCCCTGAGCACGGCCCCAGCTCAGCCTCCTACTGAAGCAGTTGTTCTACAGGACAGATTTAGCCATCTCATCCAGTTGAGGTTGATCTATAATGCCTGTCTGCAGGCACAGGAAGCATTCAGCTCTTGGGTGGTGAGTGCAGGCTGGATTTATTTGCCACCTGGCATGCTGCCAGGCTGTTTGTTACCAAGGATCCTGCAGGAAGAGCCTCTGTGCTGTTGGGATAGTCAGGAGGATTCCTCATTGCAGCCCTGGCTCCTCACATACACACTTTGCACAGCTGCCTGCCTGCTCTGGTGTTCCTCTTGAGCATCCTGGTCCAGGTATCCATGGAGAAGCATGACCTGCTTCTTCCCAGGCTGAGCCTGCCAGGATGCTGCCAGAGGGGCTTCAGGCTTTGTTCCTTACACCTGACCTCTTCCTTGTGCATTGGGTGATGTCCTGTGATGTGGCGAGCAGGGGCTGTGGAGAATGAGCCTCCTCTCTCCATGGCTGCAGAGCAGGATTCTGGCCCTAGAGCATCCCCTGCCCTTTGCAGGTTTGTGTTCAGGTGCTGAGTGGGGCAGCTCCAGCAGATCACCTGCAGCTGATGTTTTAATGCACTTCTATGAAGCCAGAGGGCAGGAAGGACCCAGGGGCTGAGCTGCTCCCCATGATGGCTCTGCCAGGCCTTGGGAAGCAGGGCTCCAGCGGGCAGCATGGGCTGAGGACCTGGCCGAAAGGAAGCAGGGTTAATGACTTGCCATCACCTTATGGACCAAGCAGGAGGCTGAGGAGCAAGGGCTGCAGATACAATGAGGAGGCAGGAAGGTCACACTTGATGTCATGGTCTAGCAGATGAGTGGAGAGCAGGACTTTGCCTCTTTCTGCCTTTTCTCCCTGGTTTTGAGTTAAGCATGTGCCCAAGCGATGTAGAGCATCCTCTCCTGTGAAATGGTGGCAGTGGGTGAAGGTGGATGGTCCATTGGGCCAAGGGGTGATGGGGAGGTGTCTGTGCTCCCAACCACCAAGGGCTACTTGCAGAGAGCCTTGGGGATGACTGGGTAAGCTGTTTATCAGTGCTCGGGTAGGGACCTACCCAGCACTCCCTCCCAAGGCACAAGCACGTGTGTCCAGTGGTACCCACTGCTGCCGAGCCCCTGACTCCTCCCTGTCCCCTGTCACAAAGAGCTGTGGGTGAATGGAGATGGGAAATCCACTGAGCTTTTAGGGAATGGCCCTACCTGGACACTGCCTCCTGCGCTGGAAGTCTGGGTTCATGACACAGTTATGCTTTAGGTTGTTTTGTTGGCTTTAGATGGATAATTCACATCTTTATGCATGTTGGGCTGTGTAAAGAAGATCTGACTGGTCTGTTCATAAGTGGTGCTTGGTTCCCTTTATGCCGTGCCGTGTCCCTTCCCTCCCTGTGGCACATCTCCACTCAAGATGGAAGCAGGGTGGGATGTGCACGTTGGCTTTGCTGTCTCTAGTCCCTGTCTCCCCCTGCATTGTGCTGGTAGGGATACGAGGCTGGGGCTGCGTTCACTCCTCCACCAGACCTAAGGGAACATCCCTGGCCTCCATCCCAGCCCTCAGCATCGCAGGGATGGCCAAGGTAGACCCTTCCAAAGCACATCCCTGGCAGCAGCTGAAGCACAGCCCTGAATACCCCCTCCCCTCCACACTAATCCCATTCAGACCCCATCCTCCTCCTCTCCCCTGTGCTGCTGCAGGTGTGAGAGCCCAGCTGCTCGGTTTGGGGCTGAATAGATCAGCTCTGCCCCTCGGGACCAGCTCCATCAGCTTGTGCTTGAGATAAGCGTGGCTGTGTCCTGCTGGCTCCGCAGCGCCTGCCCGAGCTGTGATTAACTTCAATTTATGCAGGCTCTTAGACAAACACCTGCAAGGCTCAGGGACAGAGAAGCCAGGTCCTTTCTGCAAGCAAACAGTCACATTACATTGGAGTTGAGAGCACTCTCCTTGGTTGTAACTCCGTTCTCTTTATGGTGCCTTTTAGAGCTCCAAGACAACTCTTGTCCCTATGAGATCCATAGGAGCATGAGCAGAGAGATGGCTGCGACCAGCACTGACCCTAATACCATGTGATGTATTGCTGTGGGCATGAGCAAGGCTGTGGCTTCTGGAGTTGCTGCTCTAGCTGCAATTTCTAACCTCGTTCTGCTCTCATTATTGCTTCCTCTGCTCTGTGCAGTTCTCTGCAGGTCACCCCTCCTCTCCTGCAATGGACCTGCTGTTATTGCCTGTAGTGCCATGATGGGGCAGCAGGACAGCTTCTCAGGAGAGCTGTGATGAACGTGGGGCAGCCAAGGGAGTAGAAGATGGAGTCCCATGGGGTGAGTTTGGGGGATACAGAGATGCTTTCCTCTTAAATTGCCCCAATTGAGTATTTCCTCCCTTGTTTTTCTCCTAAGACACTGAGCTTTCCCTTGGTCTCAAGGAAAATGTGTTGAATCCCAAAGCCTCACAGCAATCCTGCCTATAGTTTGGGGTGGTTTATGTATCTAAACCCAGCCACAGCACTTGTAGCTCTGCACTAAGCTGTTCACTGCTCTTGCTATGCTTGTGGTTAGGTTGGTTTGCAGGCACACATGTTTCTAACGCTCCTGCTCCCTCTCAGCATGATTTCTAATGCTGCTCCTGCACACAGCCCCTTCTTCCCCATTCTCTCCCTGGGAATAGTGGACAACCCACCAGTGCCTTGCTTTTCCCTTCCCTGCTCCATAAGCTGGGCTCTAGTCCTATTCCAGATGTTGACCCCACTGCATGGTCTGTGCCAGGAGCTCATGGCAGGATAAAGCAGGGAGCTCTGAGTGGCTCCTGTTGCAGATGATTCACGTTGTAGCCTAGGTCTGGCATTTGTTTAATGTCCTTATCTGACTCTCCTGATGGTGCCTTGTGTTTCACCACAAGTCCAAAGCATGGGAAAGAGGGCAGTGATGAAGGATGCTCATTGATCCCCAGTCCTTGCCACTCTTTGCTGCTGTGAAATGCCCTCCTGGCTGGGGTGTGAGAACACCACAGCCTGGATAATGCTTCTGGAGCAGATCCTGGATAATGCCTCTGGAGCAGATCCTGGATAACGCCTCTGGAGCAGATCCTGGATAACGCCTCTGGAGCAGACCCCTGCACCCGTGTTTTGGCACGGCAGAGCTTGGGTGGAAGCAGGATTTAGGTGCCTTGTGGCAGAGGATGGGATCTCTGGTGAGGGTGAGGCTTGCAGGACATGCATCTCCTGTGCGAGTGCATCTCCGAGGGCAGCGAGGGGCAAGGTCCCGTGTGCCTACGGGACCTGCGGGTGGCTGGTACCCAAAGAGGGCAGTGCTGTGCCACGTTGCTCCCCAGCCTTGCTCCCGTTCGCGTTGGATGGAAACGCTGAACCGCAAGGATTTCTTGAAGGAAAATCACCTTGGCTCCTGATGAGGCATATTATGTTTTCATGAGGTGTAGCAATTACTTTAAAAGAGGAACCTTTAGCAATAGCTGTCACTAGAATGCCTGTTCTGCCTCCTGGCAACCTGCTCTGCTCACCAGCTGATGTAAAATGCACATCTCCCCAATGCTAGGTCAGATTGGCTTTTCCTCCAGTTGAAATGGAGCTGTCAGTCCCCACGTGTCCTCAGCAGTTTCCCTTCTGCGCCTTCCCTAGGGTGCCTTCTGCAGGGAAATTCTTTAAATCTTGCTTATCTAGGGAATAAACTGAGGAGAAAGAGCAGTTCATCACCCTGCATGGTGCTGTGAGGGGGGCCAAACCCTGTCCCTCCTTGGGGAAGGTTATGTAGGCATCCCAGGGTGCTGGGAGTGATGTGTTAATGCAGGATGCTCTTTCCTCTGTGCTGGGAAAAGGGGGGATTTGCTGCCTGACTGCACTGCCTTCCCCTGCACAATCTGCCCCACTGATGCTTGTGCTGAGAAGGGGATACTGGCCCAATGCTAGCCCCATAGGCAGGGCTGATGTGGTTGTCTCCATGGTGCTTGGGAGGGTGAGGAAGGAGGGAGTGATGGAGGAATGGCTTGGGAAGCCTGTTGTATAGGGAGCAGCCAGGGCATGGAGTGGGCATCCTGAGGCTGCTGCTCTGCTCCGCAGGAGGGAGGCCTTCAAACAGCAATTGGTTACCATTGTCACCTCCAGAGAACCAGCTCTTGGAACACCAGGCAATGGCAGCAGGAGGCAAACAGGTTAAAAGCTCTAATCCTGGGAAGTTCTATTTAGCTGGGTTTTTCCTTTCCAAGGAAGGTAAGCTTGAAAGGCTGTGACTCCTTCCAATAGAAGTCTCTTTCCTTACCCAGCTAGGAGCTCCATTAGGAGCAGTGGCTGCTCCTCTTCACCCAGCCACATGCTGAAGGCAGTAGCATCTGGGGTGCCTGGGGCTCCTCTCAGCAGCAGCAGAGGGGTTGCAGTATAAAGGGTCTGTTGCCTGCTGCTTGCTGGTTGTATTGTGTGTTCTGTTAGCTGAAATATAGGGGTGTGGAAGATAATCTCCTCTGGGTTAATGCAGTACAGAGCAAAGCTTGTTACCAAGCCAGAGATGTTCTCCTGCTGCCCTGCACTTGCTGCCATCCTTAAATGCCCAAATGTCCCTGGTCCCCTCATATGGCAAGTCAGGGACATCGGGGCAGCTGTAGACCCACAGAGGGAACTGATATCAACAGGCTGTGTCTGTGTAGAGCTCCTTTCCTAGCACCTACTGCCAGAGTTACGCCACCATTGCCCCCCTACCTTGCCACATACTCATGATATAAAGTCCAAGAGCATCACATTCTGGATGTTCATCAATTATAAAGGAAACGGATTTCTTCCTTGATCCCCTGAGCTTTTTCTGTGCCTTCATTGTGTTAGTTCAGATGTTGTTCCAGATGTACGTCAGCCCTTGTTCCTGCTGGCTTGTCAGCACTTTCACCTTCTTCCTTTTCCCATCAGCATCTGAGAGCTCTTCTGCAGCAGCACTTTAGTTACCTCTCCTACACCACTGCTGTCAATGCACACTGACCGATGCAGCCAGTGTGTTCTTGACAAGCAGTGTTTGCCCTGGATAAATCAGGTAGCATATTTTCCGTTGTGCATAATAGGTGGTAACGTCTCCTTCAGCATCATCTAAAGGTTTCCATGTCTCTGTTTCAGCCAGAGGGGCTTCCTTGCCTCCAGCTCAGTGTGATGCATAGGTACCTGAGCTAATGAGCTGACTCTGGGTGAGGCACTGTGGAGTCCAGAAGCAGCAGGGCTGCTTTAAATGAGGCTCTTGCCTTCTCTAATCATCCCATCTTGAGAAGCACAAGGTATTACCTTAAGCTGTCAGCCCTACAGGGGAACACACAGAGCCGCTTTGCAGGGTGATTTGATGCTTTATTCTCCCAGATCCACGTTTGCCCCCGTGTTGATGTTTTCTTGCTGCTCTGGAGCTGGGGCTCTGCTGGGCAGGCTGTGACCCCCAGCACAGTGATTCCAAGGTGGCATTTACAGAGCGGAGCTGATGGAAGCATTGTGCATCCTTTGCTTTGGTGTATCTGGACCTGCCTCCCTGTGCTTGCTCCTCCACAATTATCACTGCTGTGTCTGCCCCCCCCACCCCCCTTCCTGAGATGCTGTGCCTGAGCATCCCTGCAGGGATGCAGTTGTTCTGCCACTGACGTTTGTGTCCGCTCCCTGCTGCAGGGCTTGGCCTCTCCTCTCTCTGGTGCTCCGAGCCCAGCAGTGCTCTCCCCATGCTCTCCTCATTCCCAACTGCTGCGAAGAATCGCTGCTCCTGGAGCAGAGCCCCCGTGGGGGAGATGCTGCCACGCTCTGCCCACGCGGGGCCCTATCTGCTCCTTCCTCTTCCCCACGAGCAGAGGCACCTCCTTCCCCCCGCTCTGCGCAGGGAGGAGGATGAGGATGAAGAGGAGGAGGCTCCTTTTGTTCCCGTGGCTGGGTGGAGGTGGCACCAAGCTCCCCATGACTCAGGCTGTTCCCAGGTGTTTTGGAGGGAGCCTGGTGGGTACCTGAAGGCTGCATCCTCTTCTGCTTCCTTGGAGAGCTTTAGAGCAGGCTCCTGCTCTCCTGCCTTCCCTTTGGGAGGGAGGGGAAAGGATTTATTGCTGTTATTCCAGTGGCTTTCATCAAGTTTAATCTGACACAAAGCGTGCAATAACTGCCTGGAGCTTGTTTGTTGCTGTCCCTGCCCTTGGTGAGGCTCTGAGTACTCTCCAAACCCCCTTCACCTGCAGGGTCAAAGCAAGCTTTGCCTGGGCAGGAAGGAGCGTGTGGCACTGGGTCTGCTTCTATTGGTCTGGCACGGGCAGTGTCTGCTGACAGGCACAACCCTGTGCTGCTGCCTGCCCCAAGAGGGGTGCGTGTGTTCCCAAGAGGAGTGAGCTGCACAGGATGGCTTTTGCAATAAATCAGGCTCTCAGGTGTAGGAACAAGCAGGAAAAGAAGGGAGCTGGCAACCAGAGCTCCACCTGTGCTCAAGTTGCTCCAGGCTTTGCTGGAACAGCTCCATGGTGTCGCTTATCAGCTCCCTGTGGTGCTTTCTTCCAGCCACGCTGCCCCTGGGATAAAGAGGACTGGTGAAGGAGGCATGGGGACTGTGCTATCCCCATGGACAGCCCTTCCAGAGCAAGCTGTCCTTGCAAGAGAGCTCAGCCTGACACCCCTCTCATTCAGTTTGTTCTGGTTCATGTTACAGTGAAGCTGCAGTCCCAGCTATTCCTGTGCAGTGGCAGGGTTTTGCCAGCCAGTAAGATCCCAGGTGTTTGAGTGCCTGATTACCTATCTCCCCTCTGCAGATGTGTTACCCCCCTCTATTGCCACTCTGGGGGCAGCAGCCAGCCCAGCCTCTAGTAAGTGCTACAGCCCCTTCTCTGGCCCATAAATAAGAGGTTGGATGCTAAATAAGGCATGAAGACAGCATTGCCCATGCTTCTGCAGCAGTCAGGGCCAGCCAAAGAAACAATTGCAGAGTGGCCACTGTGAGCAGACGATGTGAGAAATAAGTTGAATGCAAAAGGGTAAATTGGGAATCAATAGCGGTTCCTCCAGCCTTGAGCCTGGAAAATGTAGGAATTGTGAAGGGAAGTGAAAAGATTGATGGGAAACTTCAGAGGAGTTTCTAGCAGTGAGGAGGAGAAACTGATTCTTAGCATAAGGGTGAGGGGGAGAAAAAGGCTTCTAGCGATGCCATTGGAATTGGACAAGCAGAGTGTGCAGAGGTGTTTGCTACCCATGGAGAAAGGATGGGACCTTCAGCCCCTGTGGCAGCGAGCAGAAGTTTGGGAAGCACAGGCAGCTCGGGGCAGGCAGGGTCCCTCGGCTCCTGCCCAGGATCACACCCTCTGTTTTGACTGAGAGCTGAGCTGCAGGATGGGATGTTCTGGGAAGCGGTCGATGAAGGTTTTGTGGGAGGTTATTTGATGCTTGACCTTACAGGAACAGGGCTTATTAAAGCCCAGGGCCATGCTCAGCTTGCAGCAAGGTCTGGCTGTATTGCAGATGATGCTGTTGCTTGTTAGAAACATACAGTTTTGTTTAGCTGGAAAGTCTGCCTTGTTGCACCCTGGTCCATAAGTAGGCTGGCTTGCAGCACAAGGACCTCTCTCCTTAGGCCATGCTGAACCTGCTTTGCAAAGCCATTTAGGCTCCGCCTTTTATGTCTGGCCACCATGCCTGAACCAGAGGAGCTCCTTGTCTGCATCCATCCTGGGCTCTTTGACATCCCTGGGTGTGATGCAGATGAACCCACACTTAATGGTGTGTAAAATCCCCTGTTGCCATGACAACTCACCACGCAGTGATGCGCCCAAGTGCTGTCTCTCCACTCCCGGGTCTTGCATCTCCACCAGAAAGCTGTGTGTGCCTCAGTGTGTAGACGTTCTTTATTCCAGCTTTCAAAGGTGGTTTATAATCCCCTTGGATCGTGAGCAGAATCTCACCTCGGCTGGTAAAGGCTTTACTCAGAAGCTCTGATAAGGAGGTTAAGGAGAGGCCAACAGCCGCTCACCCAGAGGCTGAGAGCTAAATTTAGCCCCTTGAGTCATTAATGAGTCAGCAGATTGGGGGCAGGAAATCTGGATTTCTCTTCTTTCCCTTTCTTACAAGCAGGGATGCACCCAGGCTCCAGGCTGGCCTGGTTTCTGCCCTCACCCAGCACGTTAACTGCCCACAGTGCATTCCCCTGGAGCCTGTCCAGAGAAGGGGTTTGGAGATGGTGATGGAGGCTGGGCTGAGGGGCTGCCACTCTCACTGTGGGTTCTTCACCCACGGTGGGCAAAGGATGAAACCTCAGAGTCACGGCCAAAGGGACAGCTTGCACTTGGCTTCTCTTTCCCGTGGCAGGAGTGACTCATTCAGTTCAGGCACTGCAGCAGCACAGCACACAAGGAACATAAACCCAAGCCTCCTGGAGATGTAGTGGCTTCCCTCTACTATGGGCATGTGCTCTGCACCCTCTTATCTAGTAGCATCTCTCCTCTGAGCACTGTTTATGCCCTCTCTGTAGTGCAATGAACCACTGAGGCCTGATCCTGCTGCTGAGCAGTATAAAGTGAGAGCGTATCACTTGTTTTGAGGATTCCATTCCATGCCTTTTAAATCTGTTCCATTCCATCCTGTCTCTACATTCTATTCCATTCCATCCTATGGCTCTACATTCCATTCCATTCAATGCCTCTCCATTCCATTCCATTTGATTTCCATTCCATTCACATTCTATTCCCCTCCATCTGATGCCGCTCTATTCCATTTCTATTCCATTCCATTCTGTTCCATGCCCCTCCATTCTATTCCATTCCACTCTATTCTCTGTGCTCACCCTGAACTGAATAACAGTAACAGTTATTTCTCCGTAATGCCAGGTGTTTTCAGCTCCAGAAACACATCCAAGGACACAAATCACAAAGCTTACAGGAGGAAACAGGATTTTCCTTTATGATTCCATTTGATTTTGGTTTGGTTGCTGTGATTGATGGGGATGCTGTGACATGGAACTGCTTCCTCAGGGCACCTATCCCTATGGGCTGGGAATGCACAAGGTCCTGCCTGCATGGATGCCTGATGTGAAGGTATATTCCAGTCTCCGTGCTGTGCCGATATTCAGGGATACAGGGAGCAGTGGAGACGGCTTTTCCCAGGGAACAAGACATGGAACGCCATTGTGCTCTATGTGCACCTTTATGTGTGCCAGCAGAGCTGTCACCAGTGCTGACAGGAGCTGTTCCTACACAGAGGTGTTCCTATGGGACATACAGCCAGGTGGGAGAGAGCCAAACCTGCAGGCATGCACCCCAGGGACATGCAGGAGCAAGTCCTACACGTGTGTGGCTCTCCTGGGTGAAAGCTTTGGCAGGCAGTGACAGCTCGGACATCCAGCTTGGGTGAGCCAGGAGACACAAATCCCTGCATCTGGGATTAGTGCAGGCAATTTTCTTTAAAGACAGACAATTACTTTTGCTGCTGATGCCTGCTTGTCACAAGAGATGCTGCTCATCCCCCAGAGAGGTCCTCTGGGTGAACAGGTCCAGCCTTTCCTGCAGAGATGGCCTCTGGAATTGCTCCTCGCTGGGTTTAGGGATAGTTTTCCTAACACTTGGAGGTGATTGCTTCCTCCTTCTCCTTTTTGCCTTTTCCCAGCCTGTCCCAGGGTTGGGAAGCATCATCTGCTGGTTTGATTAATGGCCCTTTATGGAAAAAGCAACAAACATCCTCCTGAGGGTGGCACAGGGAAATGGAGGGGCAGGCTGGGTAATCTTCAGCCTTTAGTTTGGAACCCAAACTCCTTCTGACTCTCAATTTAGCTATTATTTATTAATTAATAATTATTTATTATTATTTTATTATAAATATTTATTATTAGTAGTAGTATAAATATTTATTTATTAATTCTTTATTATTAACTCATTAATCTTCACTTGGGCAGTCCCAAGGGACCTCTGTGCAGATAATGAACAGCCCATGGCCTATGGAAATCTTGCTTTTGTATCCTCCTTGCCAAGCAGAGCAAGTCACTGCTGTTACCGGGCGGATCTGAAGCAAGGCTGTATTGTGCTTATGGGGCAAGGAGGTGCAGGCTGGTATAAACCCAGGGGCAAGAGTGGGTCCCATGCAGACCCTGAGCAGCTCCTGCCTGTGCCCTGCCTGCTCGCTGGCTTCAGGGAAGCTCGTACTCCCAACAGGAATTGCATCAGAAGCAGCACTTCATCACCTTGGAGGAGAAGATGCACAGGAAGGAGATGCTTGCCCTTAAATGGGAATCGGAGGTGGCTCTAACTGGTGCCGGCACGGGCAGTGTGTAGGGGAAATGGATTTGGGGTAAATGCCACCTGCAAACCAAGGGCTTTCCCCATCCTCCTGCCTCTCGGGTTCCTTCACGTTGATCAAAATCAACTCAAAGTGTGGCTTCAAGCCCTGCGGCCCTGTTGTCCCCCCTGCATTTGCTTTGCAGTACTGAGGAGCTGCATCTCCTTGCCCCTGCTTCCTGTGCTGTCCTGGGTTTATCTCCTGCTGGCTAAACAAGCACAGAGAGTGGTTTAACAAGGCCCTGCTATGACAGATCACCAGTGCTTGCAATTCCAGCACGCTGTGAAGGACGAGGCAGGGAGCAACACAGAGCCGAGCAGGGACAGGCTCAGCACCTAATTACTGTGCTCATGTCCTCGCACTGCCACTGCATCCCCTAATTGCTCCCTGTGCCTGCCTGCGCTCCACTCAGTTCATTCACAGCTCTTGGCTGCTACTTCCCTCTCTGCTCCTCACCTTCCTTCAGGTTTATTCAGGAAGCCCTTATCTCTAGGTACATTGGGTGGGTTCCGTCCCGAGGGATCTCGTTGCATTGCGGGTGCCCCCTCATCTCATCCCTGCTGGAAAGCAAAGGGCAGCGCTGTGTTTGCATCAGCTCTTCCCAAGCTCCCTTTTTTGTTTAGTGTGTTTATATCCATCCTTCCTCTGCTTAAATCTTTCAGGCTGATAAAGGATGACAGCGCTTCTTGAGTGCCTGGGATGACATAAATAATTCCAGTGCTGAGAGAGATTTACAGTGATATAAATGTCAGGAGTGAGCCCAGTTGGTATTAATGGCCTTATTAGTTATGTTGCTGTAAAATACTGATCCTCCAGTTAAGCAGGCATGGTTTTGCTCTGCAGCATTAATTCAGTAAATTGAGGCTTTTTGATATAAATCTTAAAGTCTGCTGAACCCCATTAGAAAATCCTTCATGAGACACCAGGGGTCTTCAAATGACTTGGGATGAGATGAAGCTGGAGCTAAACCAGCTCTTTGGTGTGCAGGCATAGGGCAGAGACAGTGTGAGCAGCAGCACTGTGGGATGGGGATGCTACAGAACATGGTGGTCTCCCACACACAGCTCTGGTCCTGTCCGGAACATTTGGGATGGGCTTGGGCTTTTCAGCTACTACCTATATGGAAAGCACATCTGCAGCTGCATCCCAGAGGTCAGGTCTGGACATCTGTGAGCTGGAGGTTGACTTGGCTCCATCCCTGAGCTCCTTCTTGCCAAGGCATCGAGAGCAGATCCCTGCAGGAAAGGGAGACAAGGTCAGTGTTTGGCTAGGGCTGGGAGTATGAAACAGTGTCTTGGGGGTGAAGATGTCCATAATGGTGCTCTCATCCTGGTGCTCTCCTCTGCAGCATCCCAGATGAGTTCATTGCCATCACATTAGTTGGAGGTGAGCTGATAGCCAGGACATGTTGTCTGACCCACAGCCCCACAGTGCTCATTCTTACCCCATTCCCGTGGGCTGCCATCCTCCTCCCAGCCCTGAGCTGCTATAAGAGGTGCTGGTGCTGTCCCCACAACATCTGTCCCTTTGCTTCGCTATGGAGCTGCTCCTCCTGCCGCAGCTCTTCTGCAGATCTGCAGACTTCCCACCAGTGATCTCCAAGTGTGTGGGGAAGCAGAGATGGAGGCAGGGGAAAAGGACCACAATAATTGAAAGTAAATGATGCATTCTATGAAATAAATGGTCTGGTTCCAGCAGTTTGCTGCAGCCAATTCCTTATTTCTTTTCTTCCTGGTGGTTGGAGGTCTCTGGGAAAAGGGAGGTTGCCAATAAAGGAATGGCAGCTCCAGGCTGGTGGGGCTGTGAGCGTTTCACCCATGGCTTGGGAAGCACCCTGCAGCAATGGTCACCGGAGCAGGCCATCAGCCATTTCAGCTATGCTGGAAATCCATGGACCCAGTACCCAACCACGGCATATAAGAACTGGATAGAGGAATCACAGGCATCCTCCAGAGCCTCTTCTCTGCTTGCTGCTGTTTGCACAGGTCTGACACAGTGTCCCTGTATTTAATGGGCATCCTCAGGCACCTCTCTCCTTAGCCTCCTGCCCCAGGACCTGCCTGACCATCAGCTCTGTGCCACCCACAATGTGTGTTCTATAGGGCCAGCCACATGTTACCATGGTGCTTGGCTTGGCCAATGGTGCCCAGAGCTCTGCTGCTCCTCTCCCTCTTTTAGCACAGGTAAAGCAAACAGACCCTCCTCTGTGACATGTTCCTATGGTGAGAATTAGCTCCTGACATTGCTGTTTCTTGTGGGAAGAGGCTGAATGGATTTAACCAGGAACATAAAGATTTCTCTTGCCTTGGATCCCCCACATCCCTGACTGTGTCTCAGTTCTTATGCCTTGATAAGGCTTATCCCTTATTATTATTTAGCTGCTAATTAATCTTGAGAGTGCTGTACAGGCTTTGAACTGCTGTTTGGAGATTGAGCGGGTGATTTCTGCTCTTGTCAGAGGGATTTGGAGGCATGATCCCACAATGACATGAACTTGCTATCCCTGGGCAGGCTGGACCAGCTCCTGCCTCCCTCTGCCTTGGGTCCCTGCCAGGCAAATCCCTCAGGAATAAGGAGCAAAATGGGGCTTGGGAAGGATGCAGCTGAGGCAAGGTCCAGCTGCAGGCTGGATGCTCCCTGTCTGAGCAGTCAAATGCCAACAGGAGCCTGTCAGGTTTGGAGTTAACAGCCCAGCCCTTCCCTTCTCCCCTGATTGACGCTGCTGTCTACCAGGCATGCTGCTGCGCTGAGCAACAGCTCAGACATCTCATCAGCCCCAACCACCCGTGGCTGCGTGGTGTCTGCTGGAGCTGTGAGGCTGGGTCCCATTCCTGCTGCTCCCCCAGGCAGGGATCCTGTGCTCTGCTCCCTGCAAACTCCAGCCAAACAGTGGGAAGAAACAGTGTTCCCTTCTGGATCGAAGCCCATGGGAGATGCCCTTTCTCCATGCCAACCTTTTGCTCCTGTCCACAGAGCGTGCAGTGATTGTGGTTGTCCCTCACAATGCTGCATCTTTTAAAGCCATGGGTTTCCCTCCTCCATCCTCACCAGGATCAAGGGCAGCTCCATGGCAGCTTGAAGCTGGAGATGGTTGGCCATGGGTTGAGCATCAACTGCTGGCTGCTGGGTGAGACCCAACCAAAACCCTTCCGGCGTCAGGAGGCAACTCCATCCCACCTGGCTTCCAAACGCCAGGCTGGGAACAGAAAGCAGCCTGCTTAGAAAGCAGTATCTGACATTGTGCCATCAGACAGCTGATTCCAGCAGTAGCAGCAGTGACCCTGAGCAGAAAGCCTGATGGACCTCAGCCCATTTTGCTCTTAACCTCACCTTGTTTTGTGATGCCCTGAAGATGGCATCACCCCTCACTGGCTGTGGCGTGCAGGAGGGGAGGTTAAACTGCTCTCCCCCCCCTTCCTGCTCCTCCACCACTGCTTTATCTCTCCAGAAGCTGTTTGAGTACAGTTTGCTTTGTTATTAATTCCTTTTATATAGAGGCTTTTATACTGTCTGGAAACAGGGGCTGATGTCACAGAAACACTTTACAGCCCAGCAGTTATAATACATAAGTGTTGTTGAAATAGCCAGCTCATCTAAAAGTAATAAGCAAAGAGCTGAAAACTTGCCAGGACAGCAGCCTTGTGTGTGCCTATTGAACAGGCTGTATGCAGATGATCTGGGAGAGCAGGGCTTCTATGAGCAGCTGCTGGGTTGGATCAGGGATGGGACCACATCGACTGCCCCAGGGACAGGGTGCGTTCCAGGATGCTCCAGCTCACCAGCATGGGCAGACCATTGTTGGGTGGCTGTGGCCCATGGGTCTCCTTTCACCAATTGATGTGTCCTGATGCCCCTGCCTGTTGGAGGAGCAAGTCCCCTCCTTGGCTGTGTGGTGCTTCTTGTCTGCCATGCCCAGGGAAGGTTCCCCATGCAATGCTGGAGCCACAAGGTCATGCCCAGAGCTGGCAGTAGGGATGCTGAGGGTACCCCAAGGTGCTGTTGTCACCTCCAGCCCATCCTGCCATAGCACATGGTGGTTCTGGGGAAATGGATGTGCTGGGACCCTTTATCTGGGCCTTATTTGCTTTTAATCTGGTAGCTAAATTATCCTCTTCCCAAATGTGATAAATGTGAGGTTTAATCAAAGCCAGCCAGCACTGATGGAGCCGTGGTGGCAAAGGGAAATAATGCATCTGTATTTGTTTCTCTCTCCCTGTGCTCCCTTGGAGACACCCTGGCTCTCCCTGGGGCTCCTCATGCTCCATGGCACCGCAGGGCATGGGCTTTGCCCTGCTCTTAACTGAAGCACCACGCTGGCCACCAGATCCCAGCCCCTCTCCTTGGCCACGTGTCCCGGTGGGACTGTCCTCATGCTACTCATCTCCTCAGCCCCTTTCTTTGCAGGAAGAGGGTCTCACTTGATGCTCCCATCCCAGGAGCTTGTGTTGGAGTCAAGCCCTCAACCCCAGGTTTCCTATCACCCACAACAGCACCAGGAGTTGCTCTTACAGCATATCCAGGTGTTGTCTGCTTGAATTATAAGGCCTGTTGTGATCCTCAGCGATGTGGAAGCTGAGCATCATCCCAGGCTGGAAACAGCCCTGACCAACGGTGAGAGAGGAGATAAAGCCACTGGGTTTCACTGGCTAAAGCACCCCCTGATGCCCAGCTGGTCACTGCGGATGGGACACCAGAGCTCTCCCAACCCACCAGATCCCACTGCAGGACCAGCTGCTCCTGGAGACATGGCTGCGCTGCTGCCTTTCTCCAGATGGATTTTCTCAATCAAGGCTCCTCCAGAAATAGCTTCCGTACAGGGAGCAGCTGGCTCTGCACACAGCTCACCTCTCAAAACACAGGAGCATCCTCCCTGTGTCCCTCCCACACTCCTGAGCTCCCTGGCACTGTCTCCAGCATGCAGAAACTTTCTGCTTCCCCCAGGACACAACAGGATGTGCCGGGGTCCTCTGTGTCCCAGCTCGGGATCCTCAGCTTTGCTGACAGGCTCAGCCATGTGGCCCCCACATTCCTGCAGGGAAGGATGGCTACTGGCTTCCAGGGAAAGGGCAAGTAGTCCAGGGGACACAGCACATGGGCAGGCATCATGACCCCCTGCTGCAGCACTGCTCCATGTCCTTCCTTATGTTTATTGTGCCAACATAAACGGAGGGAATGCACGTTTATCCTGTGGGTTTAACAGATTGATTAATAGTCTGTAATGTCAGTAATGGCTCAGCTATAAATCTGTTCTTAAGAATTTATAGGACAAATATTGCAGCACCATATTAAAGACACCACTCCTAAATGCCTGCAAGCACCAGCCTGGCAGCTTTGGGAGCAGGAGACAGTTATCCCTGGGGAAGGAGAGGTGACGAGTTCATCCCTGGTGGTTTTGGGGCCTGTTCCCTCCAGCTGGGAGGTTCTGGCAGCCTCCTGCTCTGCTCTGTGCAGTCTGCAAGCCCAGAGTGGGTGCCAGCGCCATCCCGATGCTGATGCTCCCATCTCGCATCCTTGCGAGCTCCCGTTTCCCCCAGCCCCCTCCCCGGGGACCCCCCAATCTGCCATCACCCGGCCCAGGGTGACAGCATTTACTGTGAAGTGTAATTGCTAATCAGACACGGGCAATCAGCTCATCCCCCGGTGTGAGTGTGTGTGTGTGTGTGTGTGAAGGTGACTCCTGCAGGACTTCAGATTAAAGGTGATCATCATCAGAAGTTCATTAAATCAGCACCAGGCTCATTTGCACTTGGTGAGGGAGGAGGCAGAGGGTGTCTGTGCCCCCCCCAACCCTCCATCATGGGGTGCTGCAGCGATGCCTCCAGCAGAACTAGGCTCCAATCATCACCAGGAGGCCTCTCTGATTTACTCCTCCTGTCCCGGGGCTGCTGCAGCCATGACTCAACAGCACAGTAGATTTAAATGCAAAACACCATTATCCTCCATTAAAAGCTCTGTCATCACCCAGACTGCACAGGAAAGAGTTATGAGGCCATTACACCCCAGTGACACATGGTTCCCCACACAGCAGCTGCAGTGATGCACGTCAGGTGATGGGCTGGTGGTTCTTGGCCAAGGACTCTGCTCTGTGAGGGGCCTGACACTTGCTTTTCCCTCAGTGGGCTCCCTTCCCTGGTTTCAGAGCAGATGCAGGAGAGCCCATGGACACTGGGGTGCCATGGCACAGGAGGGATGCTGCTGGCATGGCAGGAATGCACCATGTGCGCTCGGAATGCTTGAGGATGAGCTGAGCCCTGGAGCCGGTGAGTGCTGGGGGAGCTTTGAGGACTGACAAATATGGACAAGCCCTGCAGAGCCCAGGTGCTGTTCCTGGCATGGCTTTCCCCTCCTTGGGACTAGGAAATAGCAGGAGAGTGATGCCTGGGATGGGGATGGGGCCATGGTCCCTCAGCTGCCCCATCACCCACCAGGGACATAGGGTGGCTCAAAGAAATCACCCCAGTGCTGGGGGGCTCAAGTTTGCTCTCCATGAGCACACAGGGTTTATGCTCCTCATAAACCCAAGCAGAGCAGAGCTGGTGTTTCATGTCACCCTCAGCAATTCCCTGTCACCAGGACTTGGAGACACAGCGTGGAGGGAAGCAAGCGAGGCAGAGCAGCCTCCTAGTGCCAGGGTGTTGATTCACGGCTCCTAATTTAATTAAGACAAGATCAAAAGGGGACTGTATTAAACAATAAATCAGGTAGAGGGAGTGGAGTTCCTTCCTTCAATTACAGAGTGCATTTGTTACAGCCAGCCGCTCCATCAGTCTTCCTTTTGCAAAGGAAAGAAAAGGTGTCAAGAGAAGAGAACCCTTCCCTGGGTTAATCACTGCTAACAGAGAACATTATTGGCCTGGGTGTCAGGAAGCCGATAGCAACCCAGGGCTTGGCAGCACAAAACCCCTTTCACATTGACCACAGCAATGCTGGAGCTGCCCAAGGAGGTCCTCATGATGCCAGGTGACAATGGGCACTTAAGGGGACAGGGGCAGGCAGTGCTCAGCCCAATGCAGGCTGTGGGGCCCAGCTCTCAGGGAACACAGGCTGTGCCATGGGCAGCACTGGCAAGGACAGGGGCCAGGCTGGCAGCAGCCTGATCTGTGGAGTAATTAATCCTCTTTTGATCGTCTGCTGTGTAACTCATCAGTGGCCAGGAGGTAATCATGCATGAGAAATGAATCCTTCTCCTTCCTTAACAAGCGCTGAATCGTGACCAGCATCTGCTTGCTCCTGACACTTGCATCTTGCTGGCACTCTGAACAGTTATTTCCAGTAAACCCCTTTCTATTCTATTAAAACATGTACGTATTGAAGAGCAAGCAGCCTCTTGCTCTGCACTCCTGCTGCCAGCATCATCCCCCTCATCTTTGCTTTTTCAGCCTTTGGTTTTTGGGAGCAACATGGGGGCTCTGCAGGAGTCTCCCAGTGAGGATAATGCTGGTGGCAGGACTGCTTTCCTCATCAGCTGGATGTGATGCTGGCTTCTCATAGTTCATAGCAAACAAGGAGCCCGTTTGAACCCAGGAGCATTTTCTGCCTACCAGTTACCTGGAGCAAACTGCGATTAAGCCCCTGGTTGTGCTGCCAACACAATGTTGTAATTAGATTAATGAGAAAGGAGCCAGTGGCCTCTCTGGGGAGCTCTGTCCCCAGGTGCAGCAGTGGGATCCGTGCCCAGTGGGTGCTGGACCAGCATCGCCAGGAGATGCCAGAACCATCCCCATTTCCCCAGGGCTATCACTCCCCCTGTGGTGGGCACTGGAGCCTAATAACAGCTGATGGAAACGACCTGTGTGCTAATTGGAGCTGATGAGGCATGGCCTGGTTAACACTGCTCCAAGAGGCAGTGGCAGCAAAGGGGCTTGGGGGGTAGGACCCAAGCTGAGGAACTGAGGGTGGTGTTTCGGCAGGGAGAGGATGGGGTCACTTCCCCATCAGCCCCAGCTGCTTGATGAGCAGCACGTGATGCCTCAGTTATCTCTGCTCCCACATCTATGTGTGGAGGCACTAGGAAAAGCTTTTCATGGGTTCTGCTGCCTATCTGGCTCAAGGAAAGGTGGGGGGCAGGCAGGGGTGCGCAGGGATGGGGTGCTCCTGGGCACAAGGAGCATACCCACAGACTGCTGGAGGATGCCAGCCCTGCTGTCCCTGAGCTAAATGGGGTCTAACCTGGCTCAGCTGGGAGCCAGGGACCACAGGGGATGTACTGCAACTGCCTAAATCAACTAAAGGAAATAAAGCTCTTGGGAAAGGCAGCAGATCCCACACTGGGGCTGTGGGTGCAAAACACCAACCTGCAGCTCTTTTGAAGCCCTCTGAGCTATCCTTGTTGGAGCAAAGCCTAAGGCCATTATCAGCTAACCAAAACCAACCCTAAAGTGCTGAGAACCAGCTCTACACCCTAACCCAGCCAGGACCCGAGGCTGTGGGACACACACGCACGCTGCATTTGGACTCCATCCCTGCTGAAGGGAGCCAGAACCAGCCCTGGTCAGGATGCTACAAAGAGGAAACCAGTGGGCACACCGCAGCCTGTAGGTATTTCATTCCTTCCTTCACCCTAAAGGAAGCACAAATTCCCACCAGCTCTCCAGCAGCCCTTAATCCTGCTTGCAAACCAGCCTGCCCGGTGTCAGCAAGATTTGGGGCTCCCAGCCACATCCCTTGTCAAAATCAGTTCCTGCCACTGTAATTTAGCCCTGTTTAATTGGTGCTTAAATTAGCCACCAATGGGACATCGCTGCAGCTGCACTGGGTACGAACCTGTATGAAGTGATAGTGGAGTAAAAGGTTTTCACGTTTCATTAGTGCCTTTTAATGGGTAGTGCCTGCTCCCCAAGCCCTCCCTTTGTTCTCCGAAGCAGCGAAGTTCACGCAGCAGCAGTTGTGCTGCCTTTAACATGGCAAAACGCTCCCTGTGTTCCGCTGCTCCACAGGGATGCGAAGCCTCGGATTTAGGGATCTGGGTGCTCCCCTGAGGCTCTGGGAGTGGCTGGGGTGAGGGAGCTGAGGTAGGAGCATCCCAAGAGGAGCACAATGCCCTTGCCCTGGGATGGTGTTGCCTGGCCCTCCCAAGAGGAGCACAATGCCCTTGCCCTGGGATGGTGTTGCCTGGCCCTCCGGCTTTCTCACAAGCAAGGCAATGCCTCTGATCCAAATCAGGAAGCTTTTCCAGTCCAGGCAGCTCTTTAGCAGAAGCCCATTTAATGTTCAGGCTGATGGCCTTAAGTGCTTTATTTTACAGTATTTTTGTTCCTCTCCATTATAAGTAATAGTCTATAAAAGCTGGAATGTGACACTTTGCTCCCTCCTGCTTCACTCCCCCATGGTGCGGGCAGTGCTGCCTGGCACAACAAGGCTCCTCTGCCCATGGCTGCTGCTGCAGTGCAATGATCCAGAAGGGGGGAAAAAGCCTCTGGTGATGGCCTGGAGTCAAACTGCTCACCCCATAGGCATATTGCAGGTAGGCTTGGTTAAATAGCTTTGGCTTTGTGGCCACATCCCTGGTTCTTGGGCAGCATTTTCCCCATCCCTGGTGGGCTTGGAATGGAGGGTTCATGGTGTGAAATGAGTTTTGTGTCTGAGCCCAAACTGAAAGAGCAGGGATTGTACCTCATCCCTCTTCATCCAGATCTCAGCTCTATGGGGTTATGGGCTCTTGTAGCCAGGGAGGATAAGGAATGGTGATGGGTGCCGAGCCCAGTGGGGTTTTAAAGCTTATGCAGTTTGGGGACGCCAAAGTTCCTCCTGCCCGGGTTTGGATTCGTGCAGTCAGGCACAGCCAGGCACAGGATGATGCTGGAGGAGGAGAGTCAAGAGCTGAGACTGGGACCTGGAGTGAGCCGGGAATGGGAAAATCCCGGTGCCAGCTTGAAGGAGCATCCCGGGCCCGGCCCATCCCACCCTTCCCAAGTTGGAAGCAAAAACCTTCCAGCTTTACAGCACAAACTTATGTTGAGCATCTTTGATCCCCATTTCCAGCCAGATCCCAAGCTGGAGGCTGGGATCCAATGAGCCGCTCCACTTTGCTAGCCAGTAATTACCCCACCCAGCAACAGAGCTGCTTGTGTGATCGTGGCTGCTAATTGCCAGCCAGGGAAGGCGATGAGGAGGAGGGCAGGCTGCGTTTCACCTCGCCCATCTCCTGGGTGCATCTTCAGGCTGCTGAGGCCCCAGCAAGGGCTTTCCTCCACTTGCTCCCAGGCTGTCAAGCTGAGCCCTGCCTCTCTGCCGGGACACTCCAGCCCCTGCATCACCCCATCAGCTGCTGTCACCTTTGGGCAGTGGCACTCGGAGCCGCAGCGGCTGCTCGGCTTTGCCGCATGGTCCCCAGGGGCAGGCTCAGCACCCCAGCCACTGCGGCTCGCCAGGGGAAATGGTGTTTTTATCTCCATCCCTCCAACCCCCTTCCCGCTCTGGAGCTTTCTCTGAGCCATAGGGAAGAAAAGGCTGTGGTCTGGCTTTGCTGCTTCCCCTCCGCGCCTGCCCTTTCATTCCACTCTTTCCGGCAGCTGCAAATGGCTTTGCCTGCGAGCGCTCGCACTTATCTCTTCTCTGTGCCTTTTCATCTTGTGCTGCCTAAATATCAGGGCTGGATGGCTTTGGTAGGTGAGCGAGGAGGGAAAAGTGCTTTTGCTGAAGAGGATGCATGGGCAGGAGAGCTGCAGAGCCCCTTGTACCAACAGGGAATCTGGGTACCTCCTCCGGGGCAGCACAGAAAGACGGAATGAGAGATACCTGCTCCGGGTGCTGTTCCCCAGGAGGGGTGTGCAGGGGCTTGGCAAGTGCCCAGTCTCCATCTGGAGATGATGGAGAGGCATCTTGGGACCACTGTGGGGCAGCCCAGGCCTGGCTGGAGGTGTCCTGTCTGCCTGGGGCGCGTGGAGGGGCACTCAGCGCTGGTCCTGCTCCCACCATAGGTTTTCACACCCCAAGCCTGCAGGCTCCCCCCCTTCCTCCTCAAGGGATGCATAGGAACAGTGGAGCCAACGCTGATGGAGGGGATGCGGGCACCCTCAAAGCAGAGGAGCACAGGTACAATCCCCCGGTATCAGCTTCTTCCCTTCACAAATACCTTGTTCTTGGATGTACCTGGCTGTGGGGACAGGCAGAGGGGGGACCCCAGGTTCTGCCCAGGGCTATGGGGCTGGCCAGGAGCCTTTCAATGGGAGGGAAAGAGCCATAAACCAGATACTTCACACCATTAGGATGATGATGAACATCCTTTTACAACAGTTTGACTCTGCAAGATGCATTTACTGAGTTAAAGATGCTCCTGCAGCAGTGTGGGGCTGCTCAGCTGCCCACCACGCTCCAAAGGGCTTTTCCCAGTTTGACATGTGATGCTGCACGCTCTCCTATGGCCATTGCTGCTTTCCTGCCCTGCAGCCCATTCCACACCACCTTTCTGGGAAAACCAGCTTGGATCCAGCCTCACCGAGCATGTCCCAGCCCCTCTGCCCAAGCAGCCTCACGGCCATACCCACTCAGCATCCATCTGCAACCAAATCGGAGCCGTGCAGCACATTGGAGGCTCAGGTCTGAGCTGCAAAGGTTACTTTAAGCAAGGAGCCCTTCCTCCTTCTCCTCCTCCCTGGCCGAAGCAAGAAGACCCTGCAGCAGGCAGCCGTGCGGGAGAGCCCCCCTCCTGCCAGGCAAGGCTGGCTTAGTCAAGGGAATAATTGGTAGGTGCTTCTCAAGTGCCATGAATAGAGGGCACTCGTGGCCTTTGTTTATCGACTCTCGAGTGATAATGAACACTTCCAAGGGTAAGGATTGATTTTGTGCATTCGCAGGAGCCCTGGTAACTGGGGAAGGGCTGGAGCAGCCCCGCAGCACGGCCGCACGAGCTGGGAATGGGGCGGATTGGGCAAAACCTGGCTCCAGCTCTTCCTGCGGGTGCAAGCGGGAGAAGGAAACACAGAACTCAGCGTCTATAGACAAACATTAGCGCAGCTGCAAGGCAGACCCAGCTTTTTGCTCTCTCGCAGGGGGAGCAGTTTAACATTGAATCCCAGTTAAACGCATTTTTTCCTTTCCCTCCCCTCGGGTACCTCTTGAACATACACAGCTTCACCCCCGCGGTCACCTTGTCCCTTGAGAGAGGCTGAGTACCCACAGCAAGTGTTCACCCAGGCTAGGGACCCCTCTCCTTCCTGGATCACCCCCAGAACCAAAGCCTAGGGACAGGAGGTGATGAGGAGGTTGGGGCCTTTAAGCATGGAAGAGGATAAAGCAGGAGAAGGCAGGGCCGGGTGCTGAGCATCCCCACCTGCCTCTGAGCCAGGTAGGTTCCTCTCTGGTTTCTCAGGGGGTTTGGGCCTTGAGGGGTGCTGGGTGTTTAATTGTGGGGTGCAGGCTGTTGTAGGGCTGTGGAGTTGGGTGCAATGAGCAGTGCTGGGGGCCCCGCAGCCTTGGGGAGAGCCTTGTTTGCTGCCTTTGTGCAGGGGAGTGGGGGGAAGCCCAGACTCAGCCCTTTGTGTCATTAAAACCCAACCAAACCCCATCAAATCCTGGAGGAAGAGCCCTCTAAAGAAGGGATTGGTTTATCTTATTTCCTTCCTCCAAGTCCCTGTTTCTCTTTTCCCATCCCAGGACTCACTACAGTTTATTGTACCCATTTGAGTGCAAACATCTGAACCTGGCAGAGCCCCATGCTATTGCTAGGCTGTAAATAACCTGAGGTGGCATTTACTGCTGTGGCAGGGAAGGGAGCATCTGCTGGGGCCCTGGGGATGCTGTTCGTAGAGTATGGCTGTGACCACCCCAAGGGCTCAGGATAGGGAGGGCAGGAGGGGCTGCCTGTGCCCCATGGCACTGTCCCATAGCTCCTCGCTTCCCAGGTTTGGGGAAGCACTGGCAGTGCCACACTAGAAATGTAAGGTTTAATTTCTGCTTATGTATAATACTGCTTTTCCTGGGTATCTTGTAATGCTTTTCCAGGCTGTTTATTTATGAGACGATTTATTATGGCACAGTTATTCTATAGCAGGAAAGTCTATTCCTAGGAGCCTCCATTAACTGAGCCAATTGCTTAATTGGCTCACTGATGTCTCCACAAGGTATGCCAGGAGAGAGGCTTCTTGTTGTAATGATCACAGCCTCCCTTCTGCCCACACGCCACCAGTGCTGCTAATTTAATAGTGCAAACATTTATTATTCCTTTTATTTTGTAGTTAATTTTAGGATGCTCAGAGCTGTTCCGGGGTTGCTGGTACAAGGAAGGGGGTGAAATGCCCTGCGGTGTAATGAGGAGCTTGGCTGCAGCTGGGGGTGGTTGGACTCATCCTTTAAAGCCCAGGGGGATGCAGGGGCTGATGCCTTGCAGGGTATTTGGTTAATGAGCTACAAGAGGAGGGCTGGGTCTGATCCCTACCTGCAGTTCTGGTGTCCTCAACATAAAAAGGACATGCAGCTGTTGGAACAAGTCCAGAGGAGGCCATGAGGATGATCAGGGGACTGGATATATACTTCCCATATAAAGACAGGCTGGGAAAGTTGGGGCTGTTCAGCCTGGGAAAGAGAAGACTGCATGGAGACCTCAGAGCAGCCTTCCAGTGTCTGAAGGGGACCTACAGGGATGCTGGGGAGGGGCTCTTCATTAGGGACTGTAGTGACAGGACAAGGGGTAATGGGTTCAAACTTAAACAGGGGAGGTTTAGATTGGATCTAAGGAAGAAATTCTTTCCTGTGAGGGTGGTGAGGCACTGGAATGGGTTGGCCAGGGAGGTTGTGAGTGCTCCATCCCTGGCAGTGTTCAAGGCCAGGTTGGATGAAGCCTCAGATGGCATGGTTTAGTGTGAGGTGTCCATTCTCATGGCAGGGGGGTTGGAACTGGATGATCTTAAGGTCCTTTCCAACCCAAACTATTCTATGATTCTATGACCTGGGTCAGGGTGTATGCGCACCTGATCTTTCTTTGAGTTTAATGTGCTCCAAAGGGAAACAGGCTCCTAACAAACAGGCTGTGAGTTATGGGTGTGCCTGGAAGGTCCAGAGGGAACCCAAGCTTGGACTGTGTTGGGTGGTGAGTCCCTGCTCCCACTGGTGGCTGTCCTGGGACTGGTGGGTTCTGACTGTGCCATTGATGGGTGCTGTCTGTGCCCTCCCCCGGATTGTGCCTTTGCAGCATGGCTGCTCTAGACCTCTCAAGCCCTTTCCCCTGCTCCTTCTGCTCTGCCCTGCTGTGTGTGGTGCCCATGCGTGACTGTGGCACATGCAATGTGCCCTGGGCTAGGGCAGAGCCATAGCTTGCATCTGGCCTTTCCCAGCCGCCTGTAGTGCCTGTTGCCTCTGGGTGGTTTCCCAAGGGAAGCAGCATCCCTGCTCTGTGTCTGCACACCACTCTTCCCTCACAAGCTTGGTAGGGGATGTCTGACAGAGCCAACAGCATCTCTATAGAGCCCCGCTGGACCCGTGCCTGCTCCAGCAGCCGCCTCCAGCCTCGCAGCACAAAGCCCAGCGCTGCTGGCTGGCGCGTGCCGCCGAGGCCGTCCCTTTGAGTGGGGACAAGGGTCGAGGCTGCGTATCCCGTGTGCCATCGGGGCAGGGAAGGGGGAGCTGACAGGCAGTGCTGTCAGAAGGAGCCTCCCGCTAATGCTGTATTTAGTGCAAGGAAGCGATTGAGTTTCTCTGTCACTCTCCGTTCTTTCCTGGCTCCCACCACCTATTGTTCCTGGCTCTATTATCCCCCTGCCGCTTACATAAATGTATCATGCGGGTTTCCAAGGCACAATGGAGAGAATCTCATTCATCCAAGGTCACCAGCTTTTACTTGCGCTTCAAAGCATCTGGTGCAAGCAACGCTTTCTCCTGAAGATGCTTTTATCGTACTCGGTGCAGAGGTGAAGGGGAATTGCTCTGCTGCACTTGTGCTGCCCCAGCCCTTCCCTTCCACTTTCTGTGTGCCTGGTCTTGGAGGGTCTAATCCTGCCCTGGAAGGTGAGGAGTTGTTTTCTGAGCTGGTTGGGGCCCCACTGCGGGGTTTCCCAGCACCATTGCTGTGGCAAAGCAGGAGTCTGCCCCCTCCCTGCCCCTCTACCAGTGCCTGTTAAATGGGAAGGGATAAGGAGCGGGGAGAAATAAACGGAGGCTTTGGGACTTGTATGGGGAGGAGTATGGACCAGTTACAGAGAGGTCTCTCTGGCCTCCTACTGCTTCCTCCCTCGCCCATCCAGGCTGGTGGCTCTATGCTCTCCCTCTGCGTCTGGTAAACAGTTTGGACTAGGGAAAAGCAAAGGTAGCTCTTGTTGGGGGATCGGGACTTGTGGGGCTCAGCCCAGCGCTCTGCCCTGTGGGGTCTGTGCCCACGAAGGGCAAGGTGTGGGGGTGGCGTGATCCAGCCGCGCTCAGGCAGCAGCTCCTTGCTGGGGATGGCAATGATGGGGATGCAGTAAGGAAGGTGCTGGGCTCAGTGGAGACCCCAGGGTGGGAGCGGGTGTGCGGGGTGCCCGCAGCGGAAGGAGCGCGCCCGGCTCCGGCTGCCCTCGGGGCGCGGCTGCCGTGGGAGGCGGTGCCGGGAGGGGACGGACGCGGCCAGGCCCAGCCCCGCTCTTCTCCTCTCCTCTCGCCTCCTCTCCCCGCCTCGCCGGCACATAACGGGCGGGGGGCGGCTCCCGCACAGCTCCGGGGCCGGCGCCGCTCCGCGGGATGTAGCGCTCAGCACCGCGGAGAGCGGCAGGGCCGGGCCGGGGGGGGTCATGGCCGGCGTGCAGCATGGCGAGAAGCAGCTCTTCGAGAAGTTCTGGAGAGGCACCTTCAAAGCCGTGGCCACACCGCGACCCGAGAGCATCATAGTGGCCAGCATCACGGCACGCAAGCCGCTGTCCAGGTAAGGGCTGCCAGGGTACGGGGAGGGCGGGGGGGGACGACGACGATACTCGGGGATATCCCCTCATCCTGCCTCCGGCTGGGGGCTGCATCAGCCCGAGCCCCCCATCACCCCCAATTAGAAGCTCCCCATTAGGAGGGGCTGGAGTATCTTCTCCCTGCCCCATGCCAGTTGGGTAGTGGAGGATATGGGGGTCCCCCCCATGCCTAGGGCAGAGGGATGTTGGCTGGCTGGGCCTCCCCCCTCCCTGGTAGGTGCTGTGCTCCCGAGGGGAGCAGGCTTGGGAAACTTTGCTCAGAGGTGCTTGGAGCCTTGGAGCTGGCTGCTTCCCAAGGGGAGCCTGGTAAGCCCTAGCTGGGCTATGGAGTTGGGGCAGTGCTGGGGGTCATCAGCCAGAAAGTGTGGCCAGCTCCATCCCTGCCATGCAGAGCCCAGGATATGTGTCCTGCTTGGTGGTTGTTTTGTTTTTGCATCACTCCTTCACTAGGGACCACTCGGAAGGTGATGCCTGGAGAGGGGAACAGCCCCCCTCCAGCTGGACCCTGCCTTGGTGCAGGGGAAGGCTGATACTGCCCAAAGAGCCCTCTCACAGCCATGGACCGGGGCAGCTCAAGGTCTGATGTCCCTCAGCTCCCAAAGCCAAGCAGTTTTGGTTTGGCATGTCTGGTACCTGCCTGCCTTATCCCCCTTGCTCCTCATCTTTGCCAAAGGCAGGGCAATGGTCAAACCCCATGCAACTAGGGAAAGGGGCTGCTTGTATGCACCGAGCCACTCAGCCAGGCTGTCGCATGGACAATCTGTGTGGCTTCCTTACAACAACGCACTTTCTAATTTAGATCAGTTTTATTTTGCTGACTGTCTCAATATTTGTTAAAAATATCCTCTTTGTGCTATATTTTTATGAGGAAAAGAGGCTTTTCCTGGTTCTTCTGCCTCCTTGTTTTGTATTCACACTGCTGGCTACTCCTCACACAGGGTGGGGAGCACCCCAAAGTTTCATGAAGGCGATGGGTCTCTAGAGGAGAGGGGCTTGGTGTGCCCTGGGCTGAGTGTCAGGCTCAGCCTGCACTGAGCAGAGAGCTCATGAGGAGCTGCTTTTGATGCCTTCTGTGCTGGCAGAGGCTGTGAGCCACAGTAGCAATGGGGATGGGGGTCCCAGTACTCAAGCAATGCAAGGAGCATTTCTGCCTCTGTGACCAAGCTGCCCAAGCATAAATCTTGCCGATCTTTCCAACTGCCATTAATCAGGGTAGGAAACTGGGAAAGGTTTCTAAAGGAGAGGAGCAAATCTTGTTTTTCCAGGGACAGTGTTTGTAGGGCTTCAGCCTTCATGGGGGAGAGGAACCACTGTGCCTTCCTCCTCCCCTGCATTGGGCTCAGTCAGCTCCCAAAGGGGCTATCAGCAGGCTGGGTGCTGGGTGCTGGCTTGCACACACACCCTTTCCAGCTTGACTGTGTCCGAGCAAGCTGTGCTGCTTAAATACCTTACAGTCGGAGATGTAATACAGCAGCAAATTAGGACATTGGGGAAATACAGCAAGCCTGAGTACCAGGGATGATGATGCACGGCTCTGAGCAGCGGCTGGGATTGCCGCAGACAGCCTGTCAGGCTGAGCGCAGCGGCTCGGAGCGCTGGCAGCTCCATTCCGAAGTTGAGGAAGGCGCTTGGCTCTTTCTAGTTCACTGGCAATGCTGGCTCCAACCGGAGACTGTGTCGGGGTCAGGAGCTCTTGGTACACAGCCAAATGGACCCGCCAGCTTGGTTTTGCTGTGCTTTGCACCTTGGCACCGGCAGATCCTGTACAAGGGGGTCCTCAAGTAGGGGTGTGCTCCGTGCAGCCAGTCACGACACTGCCAGGTCCCCATTCCAGCTCCTTTTATCTCGTGCAGTGTGTGCCGCCGGCCGGGACGAGGGGATGTTCCCTGTGGTGCAGCCATCTGCTCCCCTGCCCTCACTGTGGTGTGCAGGGGGTCAGCCCCGACAGGGCTCTCTGCTGCTCTTGCCCTTGTGCCACAGAGGGGCTTTGCTGCTCAGGGGAGCAGAACCCAAAGGTTGGGGAGCAGAAAGAGACTTCCTGGCTCCTCTCGTCAGGGCTTGCATCGTGCGGGGCTCTGCTGAGAGCCCGAGGCTGCTATCTTGGCACAATCACACCGCTGAGATTCCAGATCTCGCATCCCCAAAGGCCTCCCTAAAGCGGCGCAGAGCGATGTCCCCGGCACCAGCAATAGCTAGAGGCAGGCTCTGGCTACCCATCCACATAGAGAACAGCCCCAAGGCTTGCAGCAGCTGCTCTTGGAGCTCCTCTCCGTGCCTGGCTTCACTCTGGGTTTGTTTTCCTGAAGGCTTTGCCGTGCTGCTGCTCGTACTGGCCTTTCTTCCCTGACTATGCTCCCGTCTAATTTAGGAGCAAATGACTGCGGTGCCAGCAAGCAGAGTGCACCGGGCAGGAGACGGGGAGACCTGTTAGCCAAAGGAAAGATTAAGATGACCATCTGGATCCCTGTTTTCTCCTACACTTGACAGCTGGTCCTGTGCAAACTCCGCAGGTCTGTGCCTTGGATCTGGCCCCATGCTTCCCGCAGCAGTGGAGGTGATGGCAGGGTTTCTAGGACAGTGCTGCCCATCTCCCCGTCGCTGGGCTGGTTGAGCCCGTGCCTTTGTGGGGTGCCATGGGGGTCCTGTTGGGAACACCCACAGTGGGAGTAGCTCAAACCCAGCCCCGCAGGGCGCAGCTGAGGGCTCGATCCTGCATCCTTGTGTGGCTATGGTGGGGTTTCTGGGGGTAGAAAGTGATTCTTTTGTGTCCCTGTGTCATTCCCCACTGCTTAAGCTGGCTCTGCCCCGTGCTCTGTCCCTCGCCACCACCTTCTTGCTGGTCCTGGAGATAAAGCCTCTTCCATCTAAACTGCCATCAAGCTCTCTGGGATGTTTGGAGGGTTAAAGCTCTGATAAACCCAGGTTCATCCTGGAACAAAAGAATACATTAATCCCTTCCCTCCAGATCCTGCAGGGGCTGGAGGGGAAAAGGGGGATGGGGTATTTACTCAGCCCCAAACACAGCTTTGTGCCCAGAGCAGGGCTCTGCCAAAGTAAATGGATTATTGACCAGTCTGCAGTGAGAAAGGAAAAGCCGAGGTGATGGGGAAAGGGGCTTTTCCAATTAACCTTTCCTCTCCATAGGGCCCAGTGAGGCGTTACAGTACAGGCAAAATCCCAGGGTGGGATCAGAGGGGTTTGTGTGCCCAGTGGGCTGAGAAGCACTAAGGACAGGAGCCGGGTGCCCTCGCTTCCTCTTGCTGGTCCACAAGGAAGCTGCAGGCAGCTTTGGCTCTTGTGAGCAGAAAACAGTCTTTAAACCTCTTGTAATAAGGTTAACCCCGTCTCAGCCCAGCCTTTGGGGGTGGCTATCACCACTACGCTGTAGCCTCAGCCCCACAGCCTGGATCCCCTCTTCTCTCTCTTGTCTGGGCTTTTGCTGCATCTCTTCCCTGGCTGTGACCTCAGCCACAGCGTGGTGGCTGGCAGCCCCTTTGCACTCCATGGTCTGACTTCTCCCACTGCTGCTGTGTATTCCACCAGCACCCAGCCAGGCTGGGAGCTGCTCCAGAGTCCCCCCCCAGGACCCAGAGCTGGTAGCAGGCCAGGGCACTGTGGGATGCTTTTGGGGGTGTTTGGGTTCCCTGCTCCCACCCCACCAGCTATAGCAGCAAAGCACAGGCTGCCCTGTCCCAGCACCCAAAGCTCAGCCCAAATCCACATCTACGTGATGGCTGAGTCTGGGGGCTGCAGGTGCTGGTGTCAGCTCCTGGGCAGCTGGTGATAACGGGTGAGCACCAGCAGCGCTGGGGAAAGGAGGCTCCTGCATCCCTTCCTGCCAGATGGTCTAAGTGGGTCATCTCAGGGCAGTGCAGGGGATTTGTGCTTTAACCCTTAATCCCCGGGATCGAACCGTGCACAGAGTGGGAAGGGGGGGGGTGTGGGGGGTGCTGAAGTGGGATTAAACGTGGGTTTGTGCCTGGTTTGCCATCGAGGGTGATCTTAGAGACAGGGGTGCTGCTGCCACCAACCTGCTGGGACAAGGGTGGTGGTGCTGGGTGTCACAGCACCCCAGAGAGAGCCCAGTGACTTTTGGCCATGTGGAAAGTCTCTGTTGACCTGAGGACCCAACCTTTGGTTGGCCACATTTGGTCCCTTCTCATCAGCCCTTGGGCATTGAGGTTTGGTGCTGGGGGTGAAGCACTAGCTGGCTCTGCCATGCTGGTGGCCCCCCACTCCCATTAATCCCCCCTCCTTGGTCGGGCATCTGCTGTGCGGGCAGAGGCAGGGCTGGTGCGCCAGCCCGGCTGCCATCTGCTCCCAACCAGCCCCAGCGGTAATGAGCCCATGGCCCCGGCCCAGGCGGGGGGAGAGGGGCTTGAATAGAAAAGCAGGGAGAGAAGAAAAGACCCTTCCTTGGAGGGGCTGTCAATAGGGAGGCTTTTGTCTGCCCCTGCCCTCCAGCTGGATGGCGGGGAGAGCTAATTAGACAGCTCGGGAGCTGCTGGGAGGCTGGGCTGAGCAAGGGGAAGAGCTGGGGATGCCTGCGGGATCCCCTCCCTGCTGCTCTCAGGGCCTTCATCATCCTCCTCCTTCCTCCCAGCCTCATCCATCTGCCTGCCCACTGGGCTGGTGCTGGGGACCCTGCTGGCCTCCCCGGTGGGTTGGGGGGCACCTCTGACCCTAGAGTATGCCCCAATGTGTCTGGGAGGTCAGGATAGAGGCTCCTGCCAGGGCCAGGTGGGATGCAGTGAATGCTATGTGGCACAGCTGGGTTCAGCACCTACGAGTGCTGTAGCCAGGTGTGCTGTGCCCCAGTGTGAGAGGGTGTACAAGCACCTAAGGGCTTAGGAAAAGAGCCTTTGGAAGGCCCTGTAGGAACCTCAAACTCATGGATGGGGCTTTAAGCAGTGCCGCCTCACCCAGCTCTACCCCTGCTCTGGTCACCTGGGGCTTGGTCACCTTCACCTAAAAGCTCTCAGGAGTGAATGAGGAGCTGAGGGTTGTCTGATCTCCTGTCCTCTTCCTCCTCCTCTTCAGATGAGGGATCAAATGGGTTTGATTTGCTTCCTTCTTTGATGAAGAGCTGCTGCCCACTGGCAGGTCCTGTGGCCATTCTGGTTTCCTTCCATCCTGCCTCCATCCGGGACAGCCTGTCCCACTGTGTTTTGTCCCCAGAGAGGGGCTCTGCAGGCCCAACTTACCCCTGGGGTCCCTGGTCTTTGGAGATTTCTCCTTCCAAAGGACCATGGCTGGATTTGAGCCCTCTTCTGCTCAGCCCTATTCCTGCCCCTTCCCACATCTCCATGTCTGGCGGCTGGACCTTTCTCTATGGATGTTTTTGTGTAAGATGAACTTACCAAACGTGAACCCTGTGCCACTGTAATGAAATCATTCCATGCATGAGCACCCTTTCCTTTTCTCCTTTTCTATTTATTTCCCTCCTTTTCTCCCTACATCCACCAAGACCTCTTCATCACTGCAAAGCCTGACCCAGGCCAGCAAATCCCACCCACGTTTCGGTTGCGGGTGGTACCAGGGCTCTTTTCCCAGGCCCTCCTCTGGCCCTAATCCCTGGTGGTGCCGTTGACTGGAAAACAGGGCTGGATTTGATACCCAGATTGAGCCCTTTGGCATTCCCAGCAAAGGGAGAAACACCAAACCAGTTTGCTTGCACAGCCCTGCTTGCAGATTGCAAAGGTGCTGAGGCTGGGATGCCTGAAATCTGGCAGGAGCACTGGATCCCAGCCGCACAGCATCTATAACAGGACTTTAGATTTGGCACATGCCGGAGGGATGAGTGGGCTGGACCAGCACCTCCAGCAGCGTGACCAGGCTCAGTGCCTACATCTTGATGTTACCATTGGGCCATGCTACCCTTGTGGGATGTTGGGTACTGCGGAAGTGGCTTCTCCATGAGCCACTCGAGCCAAAAGCTGGGAACTTAAAAAACATTGGGAATTTAAAAATAGTCAGTTTTTCCGCACGTGGAGGGAGCGCTTTCCCTGCCAGTGCAGCAGGGACTGCAGGAAGGGCTTCAGAAACAACATGAGGGAAAACACTGTATTAAACACTCTTGGTGCTTCAGGCTAGCTGAGGTGGGTCTGGAGGCAGCAAGGCTGGGGCTTGCCTCACTGATGACCTGGTTTAACACCTTGTATTTCATCAATGACAGAACAAAGAGCTGCTGCTGTCCAGCCCCAGCCAGGGGCTTTGGCAGGGACAGAGGTGGCAGTGGGAGCACCATCTCACATGCAGGTGGCTGAAAATGCCCTGAGACCCATGGGCCGGGTTGAGAGATGGTTTCTTCTCTTTCTCTAACACCAAATTCCAGCAGTGCATCCTCCCTGCAGCACTTTGGCAATGGGCTGCTTGTACTGGATTTATCTCTGGGCCCGCGTGTGCTTGGGAGCCCATGTGTTGGGGTGTGACTGGGAGGGAGCGGGGTAGCAGGTTGTGCTTTTAGCTACGTTGCTGTCAGGATGAAGAATGAGCTCTTGCCCAGCAAGAGAAATATTTTTGCATTAAGAGGGATTTCACAGTTAAAGGCCACCTGCTGAATTAATCTGTGGGTCAGCTGGAGCCACCGAAGCTGTGCATATGTAACACCAATGTGTAAGAGCATCTACAGAGATCAAAAGTTATTCTCATCCTGTGGAGCAGCCCTTCTCTGGGCAGAGGGGGCACAGCCATGGCACACTGAGTGCCGGAGGCAGTTCAGGCTGATTTACCCCTAAGGCTCTTGGTTTGACTCTGAGAACCTATCGCCTAATAAAGCATTTGCCCTCTTCAAATCCCCTCTGCTTCAATCAGAGCACAGCCAGGTTTGCTATGATGGGGCAAAGCAAGGCAAATGGGTTCAGCACTGCTGCTTCTGAGTTTTATTCACCAAACCCCTCCAAGATCAGGAGCACATAGATAAAAAGCAAATAACAAAGCAGCCCTGTGCCCATGTTGTGTCTGCCCTTCCCTGCTGTGTGGGGCTGGCTCTGTGGTTATCTGCCTGCCGCAGCCGCTGGCCCTGTGCATGCCTTTGTCTGCCCATCGAGCCACACATTGGCCAGTTAATGAAGGATGCTGGAGCAGGGCCACCAGAGCAGATAACGTGTGCTGGGGCCTGGGTGGGCACCGCTGGTGGAGGAGGAACAAAGGCAGATGCTGGTTGCTCACTGACATGAGGGTGTTTTGCAGCCTGACCTGCTGGGGAACAGTGGAGGACATGAGCTGTTGGCCCCACGCCTCCTAACCGAGGGTGGACACAATCTCCTGGTGACCTCCTCTGGCCCTATGTCCCAGACCCTGGCTGCCATGCGGTGTCCCCATGTGGGGCTGAGCTCTGCAGGACACAAGACATGTTGGCTGTGTCTCCCCCAGGATTCTGGGGCATCCCCGGACACAGGGATGCAGTGGCCCGTTCTGTTTGGTGGCTGGAGGTGGTGTTGGTGCAGTTTCAGACTGGGCCTTGTGCTGTCCCAAACATGTCTCACATCTGGTTCAGGAGCCAGTGCAAAGGATGTCCTTTGGATGTTACTATACCATTGCCTTCAGGGTTTTCCCAGAAGTATTTTTTCCATATCCCCAATTCCTCCCTCCCCATCCTCCAAGTGTAAGCTCAAGGGCAGGAGCTCAGCGAGGGAGCTGCTGCTGTGGGGATGGATGGGTTAATTTTGTGGTGGGTGTTGTGGGCCAGAGAGCTGGCTGCCAGCTTCAAATGCCACCAGAGGCATATTCATCCCTGATTAATGGAAACTGAAGAGTAGGATCCCAAGGACCCGTGGCTTCCCTGCCGCAGGCTGCTGCTGCCAACCCTCCTGCTGCACTGCTGCTGGGTTTGTCCTGAACAGGGCAGAGGACAGCAGGTCTCACCTTGCTTTTCCATGTTGGAAAGGCAGGCAGGGAAGCCCATGTTCCATTCTGGGACATGCCATCCCTGGACACTGCCCTGCTCCCCCTGCTTGCCCTCCCCACTGCACTGGTATTGATTTGACCCGAACTCCCTTTAACATGCTGTAATTTCCTTCAATTAGGCTTTGAGCGAAGCCTCTGCAGCGGTCAATAGAGCTGGCTTGACACTGGAACAGGACAGTCCAAAGGGAGGTGATTTGGGATGCTCCTACATCCCCAACAACAGCATCCCTCTGTGTCTTATTTTCCCCATGTCCCATGAGGATAATCCCACTGCTTAAAAGTTGCTCCTTGTCCCCTCTGCGTTTCCTAGCTCTTTCCATCCCTTGGAATGTTTGCTTCGCTGCCCCATCCCATAGGACAGATTTGCCATGTTGTTAGCATCCTCCTCACCTGCATGGTTCACCCTACTCTGTGCAACCAGAGCTGAACCAAACCTGAGCAACCCTCATCTTCCCATCCTCCTAAAGCCACCTTGCTTTCCTCTTTCTCCTTGGTGGCTGCCATCTCCTCAGGGATGTACTTAGCAGAGTTGGGGCTTGGTGTCAGGTTGTTTCCTGCAGGCTAACGGGCAGAGTGCTTGTTTTCAGAGATTTCACAGAGCAGAAATCCCTGCCCTTCATCTCCAGCTGCAATTATCGAAGCCAAGTCGATGCAGTTGATGGTAATAGGATGGTAACACTGTCTGAATTTGTATTTAATGCTGATTCCAAGGGTCTATAATCTTCATCAGCACCACATGACTTTATAGAACAGAAAAATGTGCGAGCGGTTAATGAGCTGTAATTCTGGAGAGCTTCTGCCTTGATTGGGACTAATTATTTTCTTTATAAAAAATAATTAACAATCCACACAACCTATGGAGTGAAGGCATGTGGCTTTAATTAAACCATGTGCTATTTTCAGTGCACCTTTAGCTCCCATTTCCCAGCACACCCCAAACAGAGTTGTGCTGCACTGCGGGAAGCCAAACTGGGCACAAGGTTGCACTGGGGCAAGGGCTCATGCAAGGTGAAAGGGGCAGATCTGGAGCAAGGGGGATGCACCCAGATCCAACCTCCACAGCCTCCTGGCCCTACATGTATGGTAGAAACCTTCATTTGGGTAAGAAAGGCTGGTTTGGCCGGAATAAGGGGATGATTTTCATGGGTGGGCTGCCTGTGATGGGCGTAAAGCAGGTGCTGAGTGTGTGTCTGCTCTTCCCGAAGAGCAGCCGGTGGGACCGCAGGGGTGGGGGGCACAAGGGTCTGTGCAAGGTGCTTCCACTTGCCATGGGGCACTGGAATAACCCAAAGTTGAGGTGGCCACTTTTACAGGCCCTTGTTCCCCAGCACTCTGAGATCCTGAGGTGAACGTGCCCCAGCACCTATAGCATGCGGGTCACGGTGTGCTTAGAGACACACTTGCATAAGATGTAATTGTTAACAAAACTAATTCCTCTGTTTTCCTGGAGGTATTCTAAGAACTAATGAATATGTTTGCATAATCTTGACTTTGTTTATGAACAATTCTGGATTATCCAAATGTGAATAACGCTGGGGCTTTGCCATACCAGGCTGCCTTTCAGCTGCGGAGAGCAAAGTCGTTTACAAATATTAGTTCAACCTCACAAATCCCAGCAAGCAATAAGATTATTATTACTCCCAGTTAAAGAGGGATGTGCCAAATAGTGCAATGATTCTCTCCAGCCCCTCCTAGCAGGGTCTGCCATGGGTCCAGGACCCACTGCCTCTTCTAAACCTTCCCTCTAGAGAGCAACAAGCAAATGTATATCCTCCTCTTTCTTTTTTGGGATGATTTCAAACAATGCTCAGAGTTGTAGGGTGGTGGGAATGGCTGGGGACAAGACCTGGGAGCAGCCAGAGAGGTTTCTTTCTGGCTCTGACCCCAAAACAGCCCTGCTGTGTGGCAGGGATGGCATAGCCACACCAACCTCTCCCTCCTGGGAGCACAGCAGGAGGAGGAAAGGCTCTGTCATTCCTCTGAAAAACTCTCCTTAACTTAAACCCCCTTCACTGATCCTTTCTGGGCAGCTGGGAAAACCACCCTGCTGTTTCCCATGGGAGGAGGGGTGTTAGAGGGAAGGACAACTGGAGTCAAATCGAACCCTCCCACCCATAAAGCTGTAATTTGGGTATTTCCCAGCTCAGCTGCCATAGCAGATGTGATACAGGGAGGCAAAGGGCCCTTCTGGCCATAAAAAGCATGTAGCATGGGGGTTCAAGCCCACTTTCCACCTCTCTTCCTGGGCTGGGAATGTTGTATCCTTATCTCTGCAGGAGAAGAAATCTGTTGCTTAATTCCTTTCTGCAGGAGCTAATTGCTGCCGACACATCCCTGCATGGGGATATCTGCTCCTTGCAGCATCACTGAGCCCTCCAGGCCCTGTGGGGCCCTGGCAGTGAGGCCCTGGGCGCTGTGGTAGGATGGATGCTCAGGAGGTATGTACCTCATTCAAAAACTGAATTCAGGGAGAGGAGGAAAAAGCTTTATGTGAGTAGCAAAGGGAGCATTGCTGCTCCAAGAGCATCTTCTCCAGTTGCCTTCTCTCTGCTTCCAAGGTGCCTTATTACTAATTCATTTTTAGAGTGATCTCTCCAGGCTCCCAGGAGCTGCTGGTAACTGTGTGCTTACAATCCCCTATCTGATTAAAATTTCACTAGCTATATTATTGGCAAAGGCACTATTCTGCTCCTGTTCACCACACCAGATGAGCTGGGGTTTTAGACAAAGCAGGGAATGGGTGCTTCGCAGGGAGCACATGGAACGACTGTACACTGCAGATGTGGCATCCCATGGCCTGGCCTTGCCATTGCTTGGCAGCACACAGGGTGGCTTCCTCATTAGACAGCAAGCCCTCCTGGAGGATGATGATCTCCAAAGATTCCAGATTAACCTGTGTGAGGGACTGGAATCTTGTGTGAAAGCACAGCCCCATCCAAGCAGCAAGGCTTGGCTTAAACCCAGGGTACTGCAATGGTCCAGGGGATGCTTCTGGGGCAGAGAGGATGTTGGCACTTTGAAGTCTGTTGGGCATGAAGATGCCCTCCAGCCTGACCATGTTGCAGACAGTGGCAAAGGGCTTCTTTTCTGGGACAAGGGCCTGGGAGTGCAATTTGTGGCCAGCCAGGAGTAGGGTGGCAGTGGGGCTATGTAGGATTTATTTAGTGGAAGCTCTTAGCCCCAGTCCTTACCATGCCAGGGTCACTCAGGAGCCTAGAGTCCTCCAAAACATGGATCAGGCATGTGCAGGAGTGCTGTGCTACAGCTTAGCATGGTAACATCAGTACTTTCAGCTTTTGTTTATGGGCACCAGGAACAGCCAAGGCTTCTCCTTTCCTATTCCTGAGAGAGGAGAAAACTGGATTCTTTCCAGGCAGGGAAACCTGCAGGGTGTTTGTCTAAAGAGAAGGATTTGACGGTAGGAGAGGCACATCTTTGTCCCCTTTGAGATTAAGCGTGGCCTGGCAGAGTGAGGTGCTGATGGGCATGGAACACTGCAGGGACATCCGAGCTGGGAGGCACAAGATACTGTAGAAACAGCTTGAGATGGGGTATCAGTCCAAGTTTCCTTTAGACATGATACGACCACATGCTCTATTCCTTGGGTTTATCCCTGTTGCTGTTGGCAGGCTGTCAGGGGAGCCATCCCGGACTGCTGGCACTGAGGGAAGGTGACACCGAGCCCTGCTAGGCGACCCGCTGCTCAGGAAGGAAGTGGGACAGGGCTCCTGTGACAAGAGGAGAAGGAGACCCAGCCATGGGAATCAGGGAGAGGCTGTCCTCACCCTCATGACAACCTAAGAAAGGGTGTCTGTGGGAGCATTGCTTTTCCCTATGGAGTTTTATGCTCCTCCCGGGCCATCCATCCCACCGACACCAGCTGGTGCCTGGGATAGAGCCTTCCGCATGGGCTGCGACCACACAGCATACCTCAGAGCATCTGGCACTGATCCCACGTCGCTCCCGGGGCTTCTTCCAGCAGGGAAGCTCCTCTGTTCCAATTCAACCATGCATAGCAAATCAACTGCTGGGAAATAAAGAGCCAAGCTGCTTTTTTGGCCCGGGATGTGATAAGAGCGGTTGCTAAACCTTTCTTGGAGTCCAAGCAGCAAAAGGAGCCACTGCCGCATAGAGCCTTGCAGCAGGACGCACAGTCCCTGGGAGCAGGAGGGGGAGGCGAGTCCCGGCTGGCAAACATTGGATGAAAACTGTAGCTTCCAGAATTGTGTTTCATTCGTGTGTTTCAACTGCCTCAAGAAAGCCACGCGCTCCTCTGCAGCTGGTGCCTCTGCTGATGCACGGGGAAAAAATAGTGGGGAGAAGATTAGGATTGAACTGGCTTGGAGTCAGTGTAATCAGGGAAAATATCGCAGTGATTTGCTATTATAATTTTCAATAACAAACTGCAGGGCTCCTGCTGCACTAATAATAACGGGTGGAATGAGGTGGGGAAAGAACCTGCCATGGGGGTTTGTGTGTGTGTTTGTGGGAAGCACTTGCAATTTTGCCCATCTCCTAATTTTGAAGAGGTATTTTTAGTGCCTATTGCAAAGCACTTTACATAAACACATCTGCTGGAGTTTTTGCTTGGCAGTGTCTTTGCAACCTTCCTTTCTGCCCCTTCCCTCTCCAGGGACAAAGCAATGGTTCGACCGTTTTCTGTTACAATCAGATGAGCAAAACAGGAAATAAAAGGCTTGTTTTGACAGCACCAAAAGGCTTCTTAGCTCAAAGTGGTGGATTTTAGAAGCGCTGCAAGCAGCTCAGCCCATCCTAAGAGCCCAGAGCAGAAGTGCATTGGAAGTGGCTGTGGCAGAGAGCCATAGGGATGCAGGACAACCCAGTCCTCACCCCTGCTGCACAGCCAAACCCCCCAGGTGAGGAAAGGAGAGAGGAAAGATGAGATATTGAATCATGTGTCCATGCACGTTTTGCATGGTACTCAGGAGAAGAACATCCCTGGTAGGAGCAGCTGTGGGTGCCATGGAAGCCTGTATCCTTTCATGGGCTGATGTCCCCAGACCCCAGATGAGGAATCCATCACTAGTGGAACATTCACTACTAATAGGCTTATCAGGGATGCTTTAACCTTTTTCCTTTCCAGGGCTTGGGTTTGCTGAAGCCACTCCTACATTTTCACAGGGGGCTGTAGAGATGATGGGAACATGGAGCCTCTGAGGGCTGAAAAGGAAAAGTTTCTGTGTTGGCTTTCCCAAATACTCTGTCCTGAGTTTGGAAATGCTGTTGGTGCAGGTCTGCCAAGTGCAGTCAGTGCTTGGGGCCTCCAAAGTGCTTGTGTATGCGGCTGGGTGCATGCAGCACCCAACCCAGCTGTGTGTGCAAAGTAAAAGAAATTACTTAAAATACTCCAAATGGCTTGTTTACCATGATCCAGCTCCAGAGTGCTTACACTGCTGCTTGCAAAGCAGCAGGAAAGGGGAGAGGGGCCGCAGCAAGGCCACAAAGTTCTGGGACTGCTGGAGCCCATCCTGCAGAGGCAAGGGGCGATGCTGCTTCAGGTGGGAGATGGGCTGGTGGCAGCGTCCAGCACTAGGTCACTAGGAAGGAAATTTGCTTCCTTTTCTCTCCTCTTGGAATGGGTTTCTGCAGGGAAAAGGATGATTGATGGAAGGTTTATGGCAGGGGGCTGCTTGGGGCTGGGACAGAGGAGCTCAGCTGGGACACAGGAGCCTGCAGGCAAGGGAGGGCAGCTGCCTGACTCCAGCAGCACTGAGGTGCCAGCAGGCAGGGTTGTCAAGTGCACACCAAACCCATAGTGACTGCATGTCACCATGGGGCTGCAGGGGATGGGTGTCACTGGGCTCAGCTCCCGGTGAAGTGCATATGACCAAGTGCCACATTTCATGTCCTGATGTGATGGCACTTGGCCATGGCATCGAGCATGGCAGCCCTGGATGGAGGACTGGGGATGGTTTATGACTGTGCTCCCTGAGGCAGCAGATACCCTGTGCCTTTGCCCCATCCTCTGGGGAGGCTGCTAGAATTGCTCCATGCTGAGCCTGCACATCTCCCAGGTCTTGCAAACACTCTGTGGGACTTCCCTGGTCTTGCATTTTCCTTGCCCACTGCAGAGAAGTGGCCTTCATCTTGCCATCCCCGTGCATGGCCACCTCGTGCTCCAGTACAACCACTAGTGCAAAAGCCTCCTGACAAACCTGTCAGTGACTTTCTGCCTTTCCCCAGCCAACAGGGATGTCCAGTCCCAAAGGGAGCTGTTGCTGAGTGGGGAGTGGCACAGCATGGTTAACTGGCCTCAGTGGTGCCACTACAAACTGGGGGTGACATGCCATCTCCCCAGGGGAGGGAGGCAGGGGTGGCATCAGGCAATGGGACTCTGCACTCTCACACCTGTCATGAAAGACAAGAACAACAATGTTTGTCTATACATACATACATTCAATCAATGTCTATAGAGCTTAATGCAAGGGGATTACCAGCCAGTTTAGAATGTTCATGACTCTCATTGAGAACTGAATCCAGCCTTTGATGGGATTGGGAGAATAATTATTTCCATCAATAGGTACTTGCAAGCCCAGGAGAAATGTTTCACCTAGCACATTGCAGGACAGGAGTCCCTGACTGTCTCAAGGCCAATGTATTTTAACCTCAGGACCTGAAAATCTCATTAGTGGGTGCTGAGGCTGGGGTGAGAAGGACATTGCTGTGCCTGGGTCCTCCTGCAAGGCAGCAGTGCCCACTGTGCCACCAGCCCAGGGGGGAACCCTTCCCACTGCTGCTGGAGCTGATTCAACTCAGACTTTGCACAGGTCATTAATTATGAGACATTTTTAATGGATCCTAAAGATCGAGCCTCAAAAGACTATTCTTAAAAGGGGCTTGGGAAAGGCCACAAGCTAATTAGCTCACACAAAGACAGCGATTAACCATGTAGCTTCCTGGATGCCTAAAAATAACACAGATGTTGCGAGTCTCTTAAGCAGAGTAATAGATTTTTAAAACCAGAGGGACCATCAACTCCTGTGTCCTGAGCCAGGAATATCTCACCCATCTTGCCCTCACTTGTACCCCTGTCTCTTGTATTTGGCTGATGCATGTCCTTAAACACTCAGGCATTACAAGGAGTCAACTATTAGAGAAAGTGGGGGTTTGCTGAGAGAGAAAACACAGGTGAAAAGAGAGGGGGGGTTCTTCTTCTGCAGTTGCTCCATGTTGCTCATGGCTGGGCAGGCAGCAAGGATGTTCCTCAGGGCGTGCAAGACTGGGCCATGCCTAACCAGAGCATCACATTGCTCTCTAACCACTGGTTTAGCCCTGTTTAACTCCATGATGTGGAGCATGCACCTGGCCTCCATCCCTTGTTGCTATCTCCACAGCCCATGTGTGACAGTCTCTGCAGCCAGAGCATCCTCCTGGCATCCCTGAGCCATTGTGGACATGCCAATACTTGCTTTATCAATTCAAATAATACTCTTGACATGAGAACAGTGGCATCCCTGGCACCCCTGTTGGGTATTGTTTATGGCTTTCCCTTATCCTTCTATCCTTTGAAGTAAACATCAGCAGGGACTGGAAACCCATTTATTTCCTCCCAGGTATATGAGCTCAGGCTCGTTTGGGTTTGTTTTCTCCATTTGGCTTCTTTTCTCTATTACAGCTTGCTTCAGCCAAGACCTGGTGTTTCTTGGAGACCATTCACCTCAGGCTTTGCCTGCCCTGGCTCTGCTCCTTGTCAACTCTCATGGCCTTCCCAGGGCTTTTGCAGGCACCTGCCTAGACCAGTGATTCCCCTCAACTCTGCTGGGCTGCCCCAGGTTCTCCAGTTCAGGCTATCAGCAGGACCAGCTGTGTTTACTGGCCCAGCACCCTATATATAGGAGTGGGAAGGAAGGCTGTTCTTTGGCTGCCCAAAGTTTATTCCACCTGAGTGCTGGTACCAGGGACAGGATGAGGACTGTGTGGCAAAGTATTTCCAATGCAATAGCAGGTGGGGAGAATTGCATTTGAAATGCAAAAGTGGGGTTTTTTCCTACCAGAGTGCAAACCAGTGCTGCCTCTGCAGAGCTGCTGAGCTAAAACCCACAGTGCAGAGGAAGATGTCAGGGGTTCTGGTCTGATCTGATACTGTTGCTCTTTGCTGGTGTATTACATAGACCTCATGCTGTCCCTGAAGTACAGGGTGGTCATGGCATCTTTTCTTGAGAGCTGAGCACAAGCATACCTATAATGGGTTTGGCTTGGAAGTTGGGGGCTCTTTGTAGCTTCATAGGAGTGTTTCCCACTGCAGGGCTGAGCACCGTGGGTTCATGAGGTCTGAGAGCAATCTGCTCTTCTTCACAGCACCAAGGGGATTCTCTAGTACATGGGAAACCTTCAGCCAGTGAGCCCAGGAATGGACAGTCCTTTATTGCTCTTTGTGTGCTCTGGCTCTGCAGTGGGACGCTCAGCTGCCTGTCGTACCCCGCAGAGGACAGACGTCCTGAGAAGCAGAGTGGCTGCGCAGTCAAGGATGCCTCCAGCACTAATGGCTGTGTGAAGGGGAAGCAGAGACGAAATCATGCACACCACAGGTCATGCAGGTACGAGCCAGGGGGATGGCAGAGGAGGCATCTGTGACTATTTCCCCCGCCCCTGTGGGGGCTGGTGAGAGCTTGGGATGGCTTCGATGGCTGTGTGCATGTCCAGCAAAGGTATGCAATTGTGTGAATCCCCTGAGTGTGTTTGTAAGGAGAAACCTGCAGTTTATGTACACTCCACATCTTGCTCTCACAGCCTCCTTGCTGTGACCTGACAGCATCTCTGTGTGCTACCAAGTTAACAGGGTACCCCTGGCTGGGCATCACCCTCAGCAATTTCCCTCTCCCCATGCCCACATCAGGCCAGCAACACTGGCTTCATTAGGACACAGCTTCATTATCAGTTTGTCGTTAGCCCCTGACAACTTGAGAAGGGAAAAATGAATTGAGTGTTGTAAATGAAGCAGCTGGGGTCCCTGAGCCCTGCCTGCTAAACTCTCTGGGATTAGTCTCTCCCTTTGGTTTAAGATGCTAGAAAGAAAGAGCAAGAAAGCACATTTCATATCTTCAGATTTCAGGCTAACCGGAACAATAATCTAAAGCATATTTTTAATTAGACTTTGATTACAATCGCAGAGAAACAATTAAAGTCATATCAGTGCAAGGAGAAAGCTTCCACATCAAAGACAAAAGGCTTCATCTCAGGAGAGGGAGAAGAGCTCCACAGAAACTGCCTGCAGCTGCGTGGTCAGAAGTTCCTCTCAGCCCTCCCATGGCTGCGGCCCTGGGCAAAACGGGAGCTGAGATGTACTAAGACTTGTGTGTGGAGCCCAAACTTGTCCTAGGGGAAAGCACGTGGGGGTTGGGGTTGAGCATCCTGATAACTGGGAGGCTAAGATGAGCGTTCAGGTCCCTGGTCTAGCACACACATCTTTAGAATGTCTTTGGGCAGATGGCTGAGCTTAGCAATGAGCTGTCTTGGAAAACACATTTCTTCTACCTTAATGCAGACAAAAGACCCACTGAGCCCAAGGTGTGCTGTATTCCCTACCAGTACTTCTGCTGGTCCATGAAACCCTTGAGGAAGAGAGCAAGGAGCAGCATTTGGGTGCTCCCTGGCATCACAGTGTGGTTCCACCTTGGGTTTACTGCCCCAGCAGCGCTTGGCATGCAGCCCTGCACCATTCCCAATGGAAGCATGGGTGCGCAGCTTCATTCTGCAGAGCAGTTTTTCAGAGAGCGTGTTAAAAGAGCTCAGCGATTGGCTTGTCATGATGGGGTAATTTGGGGAGTAATTCAAGCCCAGATAAGCAAGTGTTTGGGAGGCAGTGGCACCTGAGTGCATCCCCCCATCCAAAGTGCCATTTGCTCTGCATTAGGACTTGTATAATGTTAACATTTGTTCTTTCCACAGAGAACTGCTCAACTTTTGGCGTGTTCCTGTAGCACTTCCCAAACATGAGGCTGTTTCCACACATTCCCTGCTAGTGGCTGCTCCCACTGGCAGGATGAGAAGTGGGGAAACTTGAGGCACAAGCCCAGCACCCTCATTTCCAACAGTGGCTTTGCAGAGGCCCTGGAGAGCTGGTTGTGCCCCCCACAAACCTCAATCCGGACCTTTATGGGGATCTATAGGCTGATTTGAGGAGCCACCAGCTGCCCTTGTCTTTAGGAGCATTTACCATGGTGAATGAGTAGCCACAGCATGTCTGTCATATTTCCAGCCTCTGAATTAATTTAACCATGGTGTTTGCTTTGTATTGAAATGTAACAGAGCATATGTTTAAAAAGAGAAATTGATTTACAGGAGGCTTCTTTTCCCAAGGTTTAACAACTGTGTAAGAGATGCATATCTCATTAAATTACCATAGCATCTCAATAAACGCATCTATATTTCTAATCAATTGCTATTTAACATATGTCAAGTCTTTTATTAGCACCAGACACATCTGGTTGTGATAATTATTGTATGCAAATGAAGTGGCGATTAATTATTTAAAGCATATTTACAGAGAGCGATGAAAGCCCATAAATCTGTTATGACGTTGTTAACCTCGGCAAACACGCTTTAAATCATCCCCCAGTGTGGCTGCACGGGAGCTGTCTCATTAGAGCTCCATTAGACCCATGGAGGAGACACCTTATTTAAACTGGGACCAAAGCATTCGTTAGAGGGTAATTAAGCACTTTACCTGTGCACTGGGTCCATGGAGATCTTTCTGCCACATGTCCGTGAGGTGGGGATGGGACAGAGCTGATTTGGAGCATCTCCCATATGAAGACAGGCTGGGAAAGTTGAGGCTGTTCAGCCTGGAGAAGAGAAGGCTGCATGGAGACCTCAGNTCCGTGAGGTGGGGATGGGACAGAGCTGATTTGGAGCATCTCCCATATGAAGACAGGCTGGGAAAGTTGAGGCTGTTCAGCCTGGAGAAGAGAAGGCTGCATGGAGACCTCAGAGCAGCCTTCCAGTATCTGAAGGGGGCCTACAGGGATGCTGGGGAGGGGCTCTTCATTAGGGACTGTAGTGACAGGACAAGGGGTAATGGTTTCAAACTTAAACAGGAGAGGTTTAGATTGGATATAAGGAAGAAATTCTTTCCTGTGAGAGTGCTGAGGCACTGGAATGGGTTGGCCAGGGAGGTTGTGAGTGCTCCATCCCTGGCGGTGTTCAAGGTCAGGTTGGATGAAGCCTTGGGTGGCATGGTTTAGTGTGAGGTGTCCCTGCTTATGGCAGGGGGGTTGGAACTGGATGATCTTAAGGTCCTTTCCAACCCAAACCATTCTATGATTGGGGTTAATTTCTACTCTCTTTATCCCCACCATGTACTCAGCCCGTCCTGTTGTGGGGAGCGGCCACCGCAGCCAGCCCGGGGCAAGAAGAAGAAGAAGAAATCTGGGCGCAAAAAGCGAAGGAGGTGAGGGCAGCCATGGCAGCTGGGGGGGACAGGCAGCCCTGGCTGTTTGTGAGGGCAGAAAGTCAGTGCAAAGCAGCCCTTCCCATGGCAGGGGGGTTGGAACTGGATGAGCTTCAAGGTCCCTTCAACCCAAACTGTTCTGTGACTAAAATGGAGGCTGAGCACCCTGTGGGGAGCTGCCTCACAGGCCCAGGCACCTGCCGCCATGTTCTCACCTTCCCCTGAGGACAGCAGAGGCTGGACCAGGGCTCACCTGCAGCCTGTCCGGGGGATCCTGGGATTCCCAAGCTCCGCTCCATCCCAGGGGAATGCCACTGGTGGTGAGGTAAGGGTTGGGAAGGGCTGTGGGGAGCCCTGTGGGTCCCTAATGCCCCTCTGCCTCCTCAGGTCTCCCTCCTACAGCCCCTCGCCTGTGAAGAAGAAGAAGAAGAAGAGTTCCAAGAAGCGAAAAAGAAACAGGTATTCTTCCACTAAAAATGCAATTCCCGGTGCTGGCAGGGACTGCCGGGGGGGTTGGACAAGGGGTGGAAGCCTGTGGTGCCAGTGCCTGGCAGCACTGAGAGGTACCAGCTCCTGGTAATGGCTGCCCAGAAGGGGAGGTGACGCAGGAGGGGCAGTGATGGTGTCCGTGCAGGTAAGGAGGCCACAAAATGGGGTGCATGTGCAGTGCAATAGGTAAATGTGAGCCTTTAGGGTGCAGGGGAAGAGGGACTGAAGCCAAATCAGAGAGCCTCTGCCTGCTGTCCTTGCTGACCTGCTTCCCATGGCTCCATCCTCTGGGATGCCAATGGGATCAGCCCATGGCACCAGCCTCTTTCCTTTCTCCCTCAGCCTGCAGCAAGTGTTAGTGTTTGGACCAGGGAAAGACTTCCCAGTGTTCCCACCACAGCCCTGGATCACTGCCTCCACGTTGCCCTTCTGAAGGCTGCTTTTAGTATAAAGAACGTAGTGAAGTTTTGAAATTGCAAAGGTTTCACTGTTTTCTCTCAACTGTTAAAGCAGTGTCTGAAGAGAATGCTGGATGCCATCTCCCCTGGAACATTCGTGTATTTATAATGCATTGAACCAAAGAGAGAAGCTGGCAAAAATGGATAACAGGGCATAAAGTTTGAAAGAATAGGGAGGAAAGAGAGATAAGGATATGGAGCCCTTTAGAATACTTCCTAAATAAGGATTCTTCTGCTCATTTATGGATGCTGTCTCCTGATGGAAGCCTGGGGTCAGATGCTCTTTAGCTTTGAATCTTTAGTACCAATTTATGCCCCTGCTAACCAAGGATCCTGCTAGCTGGTCTCAAAAGATAGCATGATAAACTCCTAAGCACTAGTGACCGATGGAGGTTGTTTCCAGACACCTGGAAGCACTTCACCTACAGATCCCAGCTCATCTTGCTATAGGCAACGTCACGGTCCCTCTAGGCTGTGTCTTCTGCAGGATGTTGTGCTCCAACATAGGAGCATGTCTTGGATGCTCCAGGAGGCAAGGCAGGTGCATGGTGCTGGTTTGGCTGTGAGGATGCTCTAGAATGACACAGAAAGGATTCTTCCTTCGACTGCTACTTGGTCCTTCATACAGAAAACCAGGGAATGAACTTACCTCTGCCCCCTCACACTAAGTATGGTGCAAGACTGGAGGCTGTAGCAGAGGAAAGAGGTCCACCAGGGCCAGGGGATGCATTTGACCTCTGTAGACTTGTCATTCAGAGGATCATATTCTCACTTATCTGTAGGGTGCTGGCTGCTTCTCCCACATCAGCATTTCACAGCTACCCCCTTGCCTAAAGGAAAGCCAGGGGCATTCTGCTCAGCTGGTGCATGGGGTGGTCTCACCATGCTCAATCTGACACTGGGCCTAAACACATGGTTTCTGGTGCAAACCTCCAATTTTGTGAGACCTGTATTCAATGTACATGTTTGTGTCTTGCAGGTTATCCTCAAAGAAGAGAAGACACAGGTAAGAGCTGGTCAAGTGTGGGTGGTCCCATAGAAATACGAATTTAATGATCTCTTCAAGATCTCACAAGGCTGATGCTCACTATTTGGGGGCAGAAGACACTTTTCTTCTGTGACTCCTGTGGAATCCCCTTTCCTCTGTGGGTCTGGAGCTACCCTCTGCCTATACAGCATTCCTTAGACCCCAGAGGAACCAGGTCTCCAGCCCAGCCTGTGCAGTCAAGCACGTAACTGGAAAAGACTTTTTGGTATAACCAAGCCCCTGGCAACCTCATCCATGTTGTATCCATCCTGCACCTCGACTCTTCATTTCTCTTATGGTTTCATTTGCAAGCAGTAAGGAATTCCCTAGCAGTTCCCATGTTTGAAATACTCAGGGTCAGTGGCTTTCCAGGTGTGTACTGGAAGAGCTCTTCTGATTCCAGTACATGTGTGCACAGTACGAAGAAGCCACCAAAGTGGCTGATCCCTTTGAAGATCCTTTCTGGCCAAGCCCACAGCCAGATCTGTCAGCAGGCACTCAGAGACCCCCCTGTGCTGTGGCAGAACCATTAATCCCTTTCATTTTTTATCACGTGCTCTTGTGCAATGCAGCTGTAACACTGATGTCTGATTGTGCAGCTTTCTATCAGAGCAGATATCTCTGAATTAATTAGCCATTTCTTATCTAGTTCTTCAAGCCCCAAAAGTAAGAGAAAGGAAGAAAGAAAACACAAGAAACAGTAAGTAGTGATTCATGGAGTTCCTTACCCTGCCTGCACAGAGCTGTGACCCTAGGAAGTGCTTGATGTGGTGTGTCCCCGGGAGCTGCGCAGCCCTAAGCAACTCTCGGGATTATTTTGTAGCTAAACACAGCAGTTCTGGGTTTGCTGGAATGGAAAAGGTTTGTAGAGGCTGGAGATCCTTCCCTCTCTTCTGTGCCATCTCATTTGGTACTTTTTCTGTATCTCCCAGGGATGTGCATCCAGTCCTGAGCAGGGAGTCCAGCTTTTCAGATGAGGGTAGCATGAGGGATGAGCTCAGCTCTACAGAGCACAGTGCCGCACAGCCTCCCAAGGGCCAGGCTGGCACACTTGTGTGTGAAAAGGGCTCAAGCTCCTCCTTGTCCAGCTTTTGGAGGTTACAGTAGAGGCTACTCATGATATACAGTACAACCAAATATTCCAAATGGGAGCAGAAGTCAGTGGGGGTTAGAGAAGAGAAGGGATGGTTTGGAGGTGATGGAAGTTGTAAAAACCTGAGTCTGAGGATCGATCTGCCCTAGTGTGTTAGCAGAGCACAGCCCCTGTCCTATGGGCAGTCAGTCAAGAGGTATGGAGTAAAATATGGCTCCTCACGGATGGAAGGAAGACCTGTAAGCCCTTTCCTTTTTTTCACCTCTTCTGTCTTCTCATGGGAATTGCACCTTGCAGCTTCTCACCTGCTTTCAGAGCAAGGGAGCAGCTCTGGGGCTGAAGTCTGGGCATGAAGTCTCTGGTTAGCTTTGCTGGGACTTAGGATACCCTACTAGAAACAGAAACTGGATGGAAATCTGATGGTTTGTTTGGTATGACCAGCCCCTGGTGCCGCCAGTGTCACCTCAGTACAAGCTGGGACTGACTGGGAATGCATGGGGTGCAGATCATGTTGTGCTGCCTGCACAGGCCTCCTCTAATGCATGAAGAGAGCCCATTTCCTTTTCTCTGTGATTTCTGTATGTTCAGTAGCACAGCCACAATTGCTCTTGGGGATTAAACTACCCAAGGCAGTGTAGCCCTTATCTTTCAGCTCTCAAAGAGAGCTGAGTGACTCCTGGTTTCTCCAAGCCTCCTTGTTGCTCCTGGTGTGGATGAGATAGTATCCTATGAGCCATCTTGAGTCGGTATTTTTGTATAATCATGCTGCTTTGGCTTATCTGTGTATCTGCTGATCTAAATTACACAAGACTGGGTTTTTTCTTCTAAAGAAAGGGAAACATTTAAAGTGGAGGGACTGATGCAGAAGGTGAAGAGCAAACATGGGAATTTTAACACAAATCCACCATGTGAGGGAGAGATGTTCACTGTTACTGGTTTCAGCGATATGGAAACAAGGAATGAGGATCCCCAAATATGAAGTTTTAAATATAATAATAGGGTGTGAACAGCATCACAGAAACCAGCCAGATGGAGTTCAAACAATTGCCCTGAAGGTTGCTCCATTGTCTTAAAGGAAATGCTGTTCTCAAGCAATTGCTTTGCTGAGTTTTATAGCAGCAAGTGGCTAAATGCTGTCCAAGCAGGTTATATTAGTGCTCAGTGACTGGTATAGTGTGGCCATGAAACCAGAGTGTTCCCACTGGCTAACCCACTGTTAGCTTTGCCTGCTGGCACAGCAATGCCAGCCTCAGCAGATGGTTACACTGCCACATATCAAGTAACTGCTGTGGTGGGCAGTGAGGAGAGGGAATGGGCACAGAAGGTGACAGGTATGGAGGCTGGAGAAGGCTGGCTGTTACTGAGTGTACTGTGTTATTTAGAGCCTGTCCTTCTGCATCTGCCCTTTAACAGGGAGCTTGCACTACAGAGAGGTTTGGAGCAAGAAATGCAAGGATTGGAGCTTTGTGATGGGTTGCCCAAAGGGACAGTGCCCTGCAATGGGAAGGTCCCAGGCTGTTTCCTGGCTGTCTTGGGGTAGGCTGCAGGATGAAAGGCAAGCAGATGAGTGAGCAAGCACATAGCTCTTTAAAGTCTTGAAACCAGAAAGGATTGGTGCTATCTGCTGCGCTCTTGCATGCTACTCCATAGATCTTCCCCCAGAAGGCTACAAAGCTAACCTAATAGCTTGCAACTAAAGTGCTGCATAGATCTCTGTAAGATGACATGCCTTAATGTCAGTGCAGCTCTGAAGGCACAAAGAATTTCTTCTGCAGCGGTGTCCCGCACAATCTCTTTGGCTTAAAATGCAGATCTCCTTTCTGATTTGAATGTTACTGACCTCAACCTCCAGCTGCTGGATCTTGCCCCCCCAAAGTTTGCTGGCCTAATGGTGGTTTTCTTCTCTGCTTCTTCAAGCTCTCGTGGGCGCAACAGGAAATCCCATCGCCACCGCCACTCTCGCTCGGAGAGCTCCGACTCCCACTCCCCCAGCTGCCGAAGCAGGTAACATCACTGTTCCCAGAGCTGTGTCCTGTGATGCTTCCCAATGGGCTCAAGGGCATGACTGCAATAGCCTCTGTGACCCACATGCTCTCTACACAGAGCCTCATCCTACTTTGGTAGCAGCTATGTCACATCACTGAGGGCTGAGCTTCTTGTGGTCTCAGCTATAGAAGGCTGTTGCCTTGAGGAGCAGTGGCTGCTGCTTTTTGGTTTGGCAGTCACTTCTAATCCTCATGGCTGATGATCAGCTCATGACAGCTGATTCTAGCCTAGTCTTCTTTCCCCAGCCCAAGGGCTGTGTAGTGCTGATGTCCCAAGAGATACTTAAACACAGTCTTAGCAATGGAAATGTATTTGCCCATGGCCATAACCACCATCTTTGACCTGATTAAAATCTCCATCCTGTGGATGACAGATGCATCCTGGGGCCAGCTAAGTGGATGCTGGTGTTAGACCCAGCATCACTGCGATAGCAAGTTACACAGTTTACACTCATTGTGTTTCACGTTTTCTGAAAGCACTTGAACAAGCCACTCCCCCCCTCCCCTCCCCTTCACTCCTAACCACTGGGAATTTGCTTCTGAAGAGCTGATGTTCAGTGGGGGGAGGAATGCAATTGGTAATCAGAGGGGGTGCTCATGCAAGAGCAGACAAAATGTGCTTTCTCTTAGAGATGTATTAACATAGGGACATTCAAGGCTGTATGGAAGCACGGTTTGCCTCGAGCCATCATAAAATCAGGAACTGGAGCTGAAACACAAGGTCAAGGTCCAAAGCCCAGATGCAAAATATTCTTTGTTAAAAAAAAGGTAGAAAAGCAAACCACTCCTTTTCTCTCCATCATGACTCCACAGAGCAGTCATGTGGAAAACCTTTCCCACACACAATGGTCTAGCACAGAGCTGCCAAGGGTTTGTATGGAGCTGATAATGGGCAGTTCAGCAATACCAAGGAGTAACAGTTTGCCCGTTCATGTCTTCTGGAGGCACAGAGCCAGGTCTCGGGAGGAAAGGCATAAAACACGGCGAAGACACTCCCGGCACCATTCAAAGATCACGGCAAAGCGAAGCTCCTCTGCAGAGGTTAAGGCCAGCCAAAAAGCCAGCCAAACCCTCCAGCTCTACAGCTTCCTGTCTCCTAAGGAAGTAGTAAGTATTCCACGCTGTGCTCCTCTGCTTGAACTAGGAACTTGCTGTGGGAATCTGGGCAAGAAATCTGAGATGAAATTTTTATAAGTCAATTATAGTGATGTTAGACAAAGTTGGTTTAAAACTATGACTTATTAATGGTGCTGTTTGCCAATGTATTTCAAGTCATCCCTTCCTTCAGCACTTTCCCACCAAGGGTGGGGCTGGAGAGGGGAAAAATTTGCAAAGGTTCTAGCCTATGAATAATGAATTGAGGACATTTAACAAGAAAGAAACAAAAGAGTGGCCTCCAGCAATGATATTTTACAGGGGAGTGTTTGTTATGCAGAATTTGCTCAGCTGGATGTGAACTTAATCCACTGGTCTACATGTCCAAAAGTTTAGTCCTTCAGGGGAAGAAAGGAAATCAAACATATACATAAAAGAAACATCTATGTTTAATGAGTTGGTGATTACTGGCAAGGGGATATTTTCTATCAAGATCCTTCTAGGATCACTGTTGCTCTGGACTGACAAGCCCAGGGGCTGAATTTGGAACTTATGAGCAGCTCTCACTGATGTTCATGGGAACTGCACGTGCAGCTGAGGGTAAAATCAGGCTCAGTGCATTGGGATGTTTTTCCATATACATGGAAAGAGATGATAAGTTTGAGGGAGAAAGAGATTGAGAGAAGTATTAGATATAGGCTGATATGCAGTCTTCCTTTCCCATGGCATGTTTCCCATTTGTTCTCAACTGCAAAGCAGAGATATGATGCTCCTTGATTGTGGTGTTAGTATCAGATAGGCATTCTGGAGAGATAAATTGCTACATGGGATTCAAGGTAGCACAGAATGTGGTACTTGTGTGGATGTGTAATGTTAGAGATGTCTTCAGTACAGAGTCCTCCAATCCCCAAAGTGATATATAAAGGGGAACTGGTTTTCTCCTTTAGGCCCAGTCATCAACTTGAAATAGCTCAGCCATAGGCAGTAGCTACATCAGATATGAGGTAGTGCCAGCAAGAGGAGAGACTTTATCTGCTCTCCCACACAGACAGTGTTCTGATCAAAATACACAGAGATTATACGTGAGTACAGACAGGCACAAGCTGTCTCTCAACATTCTAGATATGCATATTTGCTCTCGTTATAGACCTCTATTGTGCAGTGCACATGTGACTCATTGCTCATAAAACCATATAAGGTAGAGTGAGTAGCAGAACCTGCACACTGCACATCAGCGCATGCACATGAAGAAAAAGTAACAAGGTATGAAGCCCTTATTGCCCTGAGCCTGGGGTGTTGCCCTCTGTCAATTTGGGAAGGTAGGAATGACTTAAGAGCTCCTCCCAAAAACCAGCCAACCAAAGACTGCATCATGTCCCCAGGGTTTTTTTTGGTTTTTTTTTTTTTTTTTTTTGGTTCAAGAGGCATATTTTATGTAACTGTTTTCAAGTCTAAGCCTGGTTTTTAATGAGTAGTAGGTTTTCTCTCTCTGAAGCCAGGCTCCCCGAGTCCTGTGAGGCTGACTACCAGCTGCTCTGTTCCCTGAGCAAGAATAAACTCTAATTTAAAACTGTAAAAGCTTTAAAATGAGCTCAACTCAGCCATGCTGCACCCCCCTTTCCACTTGCTTCACTGGGGTAAATGAGCACACAAGCTGCAGGGCAGGGAAAATCAGAGCTTTACAGATAGAAATGTAGGGGATGGATAGAAATGTTATCAGGCCCCTGCTGCTTTCTTTCTAGCAAGCATTAATAACACAGGCAAATATTTAAATGACTAAAAGGCATCAGTACATTTAATATGCGACCCATTAGTGTCCTTTTGTTCCCCAAAAGAAGTCAACACTCTTGGGATACCATTCAAGCTCACATTTAAGCACTTGTTTAAAATTGAAGCTTCTGGTTAAGTGCTGCCCCTGATTTTTTTCTGTGTAAGGTCATTAAGTATCATGTACTCCAAACTGGCAAGGGAAAAATGGAATGGGAACTTGTAGTCTCATTTATTAATACCTATACAGAACTCTTTGATGCCTCTCCTTTTTGTGAGTTAAATGGTTCCTCTATAAATAAGCTTAGTCCTGTCAGCCTCGACTTTGAGAGCAGCCTGGATGTGTTAGAAATGAAAATGTGCTCTTGCAGAAGATGATCACATAAAAATAAATCACTGGGAAAGAGAATGTTGTGTGAAAAAATCCTGAACTGGGAGTCAAAAATGGGCTGTTTCAGTCACCTGAGGGTTGGGGTGTCACATTCCCCTACCCTTCCCAGCCAAACCATCCTTACCTGGGGAGATGCATTGTCATGTATCCAAAGGAAAGGGGATTGTCCTCAGAGCATCTCAATGAAGAGACTCAGAGAGACAAGGCATAAACTCCCATGGGGTAATCTTATAGCACTTCTAAATCAAAGATTGTGCTTTTTAAGCCATTTTTTTTTTTTTTTATTCCACGTTCTTTTTCTTCCAAAAACTTTAAACATTTTGTAGTAAATTCTGGTATTCCTCCCCCAGTTTGTTTTCCTTCCTTTCTATTGGAACAGCCACAATTCCTAGCTAGGTCTACCTGCAATTTATAAGGGATAAAGCATATGAAATAATGACCTAATGCCCTATCTATGCCTCTACCTTGCTGCTTCTTTCTTTTTTGCCTTTATGCATAAGTTGGTGCATACACACACATATGCAGAAACACTCCAAAGTTCCCTGCTGCTTTTCTTTTTGGCAATGAATTCCCAAGCTTCTCCTACTCATTCTCCCTTTAATCCCATGCAGCCACAATAGCCACCTATTGAGAACAGGATTTCGTGAGGGTCTGTGCCCCAGCATGCAGAGAAACTGGGTAATATACAGCATCTATTTTTGAACAGGAATCCCCTTAACCTGCTGCAGATGCTTTATTCCACACTGACACAGATGTATTGCATGCCAGTGTGCTTTCAGTCGAGCAGTGCAATAGAAATACCTGCAGGGCGTGAATCTAATTGCTTTTGTTGTACCTGATGAAGATAACTGCACGCTGCAGATGCTTTCCTTGCCAGCTCCTTTACTTTCACTGAGACTCATTTACAATGCCATAAATTCACACAGGCTCGAGCCAGATTTTCAGTGAGGCTCAGTGGGGCACGGCTGTTCCAAACGATGCTCGATGCTCGTGTGTGTGCAGAGAGGTAGGAGTGAGAAAATACTGGGGTAAGCAGGTGTAGGAGGGTGCAGGAAACCTTCTAGCAGACCTGCATATTGGCTTGCTGTTGCTCTAGCCTATTCTGGTCTACATAGGAAAAGCTATTCTTTTAACTGGTAGGCAGCATGTTTCTGTCAACAAAGAGGGCCTTGAAGAGCAGAAAGGCAAAGCCTGACATGAAAATGGAAGCTGTTCTCTCTTAACTCCCACCAGGGTACTGAGGTTACCTCTGGTGTGGAAAGTTTGCAGCTCAGCACTTCGACCCAGGGAGGCCAGCAGCCACTGACGGGCTGTGCTGTACACCAGGTACCAAAGGAGGTGGGGAAGGCAAACCCTTGCTCCAAAGTAGTGTCAGCCTAGCTGAAGCCAAGGTGGGGACACCCTGCCCTGTGTCACATAACACGGGTTGCACCCTAGCACGCTGAAAAGATCTTTGCAAAGGAACAAACCTTTGGCTGGCATTCTTGGGAATTCAGCCCCAGCAATGGATCTGGGAGCCAGGCTGCTCAGCAGTGTTACCACCCAGCCCCAAACATCCCAAGCTCTGACTTTGCAGGGACAGTTCTGTCATTGCCTTCATGTTCCTGGACTTAGCTTAGCCCCTGTGGTGCAAAAAGCCTCACCCTGAGCTCTCCATCTAGCCAAAAAGAAGGGTATTTCTCACTCAGTATTGCTCAATATAGCGGAATCTGTAGCTGTGCAGCCCTCAGCAGGTGCTGCTCCCTGCACCAGCAGCTCCTCAGCAGATGTCTGCTGGGCCCTTGCTGAGAACAAGGCTCACCAGGGACATTGACACAAGTGGTTTATTCCTTTCATTATTCCAATGCACAGAGAAAAGAGTGAAGCGGAGACATTCTGCACCTCTGAAAAGGAAATTAACTCCACTTTGAAGTGAGTTGCAAGACAAGAATAAAAAGACCCAAGAAAGAACTCTTCCAAGCAGAAGTGAGGCTGTGCCACGCAGCTCTTTGATGGGTCTCAGCCCCGTTATGGCTGAGCACATGTAGAGTCATCTCTCACCCCAGGGCAGTTTGCAGCACAGTAAATGGAGTTGTTCAGTTTCATTGGAAGATGACTAGTGATTGTATTTTCGTAACCTATTAGTCTGCGCTGCCTGTTGGTCTAGGATCACACTCACAATTACAGTCTGGTGTATGAGTGAGGGCCCTATTTCCACTCCTGCTTCATCTTGATTAAGTAATGCTTTGAAACCAAAAAACTCCAACAAATATATCTTGGGTTCCCTTGAGGGCAGCAGTAGCTCCCCTGCTGAAAGCTGGAGGAGGCAAAGTTCACTGGGATCGTTTAATTACTTATTAGAGAGGTGGGAAAATGAGCATGTTCACACAGAGAAAATGAGATTGTGAATGAGCAGTGGTTTAGGACACTCTAGAAAATCAAAAAGCCATTAGAATTCAGCTGAGCTCTGCAGTGTTTGTAGACGTTGCACAGTGCTTTCAGATGTGGGACTGTTTCCATCTCGGGTGGCTGGCATGCCTTGCAGAAGCTGTAAAATGGGACCAGAAGCAAAGCCAAGGTCATCAGGCAGGGAATTCACCCAAGCAGACAGGCAAGCTGAGCTTCTCGAGGCTTGTCCTGTCTCTTGCCACACAACAGAAATCTCCCCCAGAGCCTGCAGGGAGCTACTGGCTACACCCTTGTGCCCTGAGCTGGTGGAGCTGGAAGTTGCTGTGTCCCCCCAGAACCTGCCTTGCTCAGCCAGCTCCTCCAAGCCTCACAAGGACTGAGGGCTCCCTATTTCACTGATACCCCCATGTTGTGGGTACCCCACAGAGTACTGCTACCACTGATGTTGAGCTACAGGGGAGCTTGTTGATCCCCTGGTCACTTGACAGATTTTGTTATGTGCTGACAACTGTTGCTACTTTAAAGGTAGACTTCAGTGAAGGCAAAGCAGAAGCCTTAAAAGCTGGTTTAGAAATGCTAAGAAACTGCAGAAGCAAAGCCCTTTTGGTTTAGACTGGGAGGAAGCAGAAACAAGTGTGTGTGTGCTGCTGGGGTCGGTGCCCATCAGAGCAGCCCCGTCCCACTTCAGTCCTTTCCTACCTCTGCAGCCAGGGAGTGCTTCCTTCACATGGTGGTTTTATGCCTGTAAATTGGAGGTGATCAAAGCTGGCTGTGTCCTGGGTTGGGTGCAGATCTAATGCAAACCATAGCCCACCTATTAAAAAATACCTAGTGGTATGTTTTAAAGACAATCCTGTATCTTCTGGGGTGTGGCTGGGGAGAGTGCAATGGTTCAAAGCAAAGAGACCATTTCTCTCAGGGCTCTGGATGTGGCATCAGGGTTTCAGGGAAAACTGGTGGAAAACATAACCAAATACCTCTCTTATGCTCCTTTGACACTGTAATTTCTACTGGAGTAAACAAGGACTGGCAGAGAAGTGCTAGATCCGAGAAGTAGTAAGGAGCACTACCAGATGAGGACTTGCAAAGTGTGTCTCCATTCATTCCTAGTTGGGATCACTTGGGAGATGTTTCTGCTCTGTTGAAGGTTTCTGCCTTTTGGTTTGGCTAATGAAGAAGGATCACTTCAGTTCCCTTGTCTGCTGCTGGGGCTCCTGATGTCTCCAAGTTAGCACTAAGTATCACTTAGAAGGTAGTATGGGGTGGGGCTGGGGGAGTCCCCAGCTCCAGTATGGATTTGCTAGGATGAACCAATTCCTATTCTGTTGTCCCTTATCCCAGAAGCAGTAATGCTTCTCTCCCTGGCAATATAGGAAGTATTTGGAGAACTTCCAGCTCGGGGCATTTTCAGAGTGTGAGGTTGTTGTGAGCAGTTGTCACACCACAGACTGTGTGCTGAGAGCTGCTGTGAGTGTTGGTAGCTTTGCTCTGGTTTCAGTCACTGCTGGTTTAGCATCTGTGTCCAAGCCAGCAACCTTCGCCCAAGGGACACAGATCAGATGCCGCAGGCAGGATGTGAAGGCACCATCTGATGGGATGAAGGAGCTCCATGTAAAAGGTGACTGTAAAGAGTCTGTAGTCCCACTGTGGGTAAGAAGGAACCCTGTCCTCGCACCAGCCAGTCCAGGGCTATGCGCTTCTAAGGGGCTGGCCCCGGTCCTGATGTGTGACAAACGACCCAGGTCTCTGCTCCCTGAGATATTACCACTTGGAATACCCCTGGTTTGTGAAGGCAAAGCGTTGCCCAGTTCCAAGTGTGGAGAGCATGGCATAGAGGGAAGGCATTTTGTGCCCTAGAGCACAGTGTGAGGACATGTGCAGGTGTTTGAGGGAGTACAGCTTGTTGGGAACCCGTTGGAGGACTGTCCCAAGATGGGAGGACCAAATCTATCTATGTGTCCACATGCTAAGGACCCTAGACCAAACCTCATGGATCAGAATGAGGAGAGCATCTGAGTGAAAGAGGAGGAGGCCACATGAGAATGCAGATGTGCTGGGTCTGCATTTGTCCCCAAACCTCACCCCACTGCAAGGGCAGGGTGTTAGCACTAACATAGCCTCCCTCTCAGTGCTGGTACATTCCTGGGCCAGCTCAGGTAAATGCCAATGGAGTTCAAACTGACCTGTAAAATACTCAAATGATATAAATCACTTTGGTGGCACTCAGGGCCCCAGACAATAGCCCTCCCCAAGGCAGCCTATGGAGGTTTGTTTGGGGTCCTTGCTGACCCCATTGGGTTCAGCAACCACTGAAACCCCGCCAGAGTTTGGCTGAACCCCACACAGAGGCTGGCAGGAGCAGGGTTGTGTCTCCTTCCTCACAGGGCTCCAACGCAGCACAGGGGGGAATATTTTTCCTTCTCTATTTCTTTACTTCTTCCCTCACTTGAGTTCCATTTGTCACTTCCTGAAACCCAGGGGGATTTAGTGCAAGCTGTGACCACAAGCACTCAGCCTCCAGGAATGGGCTGAGCTGCCTCATTTAAAGCAGAAGGAAATAAAACTGAATAATAAGGGAGAGCAGCAAGCAGCCCAAAAGCAGTGGTGCCATTTGCATAGAGGAGGCAAGCAAACAGTTGCCAGTGTGGATTGAAGAGAGGGGTTATGTTTTTTTCATGTCATTTGAGACTCTAATGATGGACTTATGTTGCCCGCTCTTCCTTTTTTCTTACACCTTACCTACTAAAGGAGGAGTTCTTGATGGGTAAGTGGATGCTATCCGCAAGACACCAGGGAATGTATGAGAGGTCACTTGAGCGCATTAGCTGTATCTTCTTCAGGGGGTAAAAAAGCACACAAAGAAGTATCTGTATACCTTTAATTTCCAGAGGGATTTTTCTTTTTCCCTCCCCCTTTTTTCTTTTATTTTTTTTTCCTTTTTTCTCTTTTTTTTCTTTATTTTATTTCCAAATGAGAACTTGTTCACTTGCCAGTTTTTCCTTTGTACAGAAGCCCTTGGTTTGTTTGATTTTTTTTCTCTGCTTATTTTAGTGACATCCATTCAGCCTTTTTGTTAAGGAAGCTTAAAAATTCACTCCTTTAAGATTTTGTTTCATTTTTGTTTTCTTCCCAAGGATTATGTAGGGGTTTTTATATGTATATGCACATTTATTCATTTATTTTTTTTTCCACCTCCCCTCTTTTAGTGTTAAATAAGGGCTTTGTCCTCTTTTTGATTCAGTTATTTTGGTTCTTTGGTTGCCCGTTTACTTCGCTGAACTCTTTTGGTTTAACATGAATCGCATGCTGATACTCTTTGCATGATCTCTAAATCTTCCCGTTATCATAGCAGGGGGAAAAGATGTTTCTTCTTACTGTGGTTTTCTTTCAGGGATATGTGCTTTTGTTTTCTTCTCCTCTTTCTTCTTTTTCTTTCTTTCTTTCTTACTTTGTTTCTTTCCTTTTGTTTCAGTGCATCATGATGGTAAAATTTCTGGGTTTATTAAAAAAAAAAAAGGCAAAATAAAACCAGAAACACACCCCCCCAAACCCGTTCAAACAATGCCAAATGGCTTTTTTGCTTTCAGATCTCTCAGTCAGGGTCTTCTGCTGACCTCTTTACCAAAACAGACAGCCCGCCTGGCAACCTAGCCAGCCACAATGGAGAGTATCATGAATATGACTCAGGAAACGATACTTCCTCCCCTCCCTCCACTCAAACGAGCTCATCCAGGTCAAAGGACAGCCAGGAGAAAAGAAGTCTAGTCCATGATGGCTTTGGCCATGCCTTCTCGTCCGGGAAGCCCAAACTGGCCAACAGTGATAACAGCTCTGATTCAGGAAATTCCTTCACCAGTTGCTTTTCCCAGACCAAGGGAACAGCTTTGGAAAATCTGTCTCCAGATGCCCAGGGACAAGACCGAAGGTCAGTGATTACCAGTAGCTGCTGCTGGCAGCCACATACCTGGTACGTTGTTGCTCTGTATCTCCTGTCTGCTCGCCAGTTGCTGTGGTGAGTTGGCAGGGAGGCATTTGTGGTCTGGAGGCAGTGAGATGTAGATGAGACCCACGGTCTTGCCAGTCTGGAGTCCAGAACCCAGCAATGATCAATGCTGTAGCCTGAGAAGGAAGATGAAAACCCAGCCATCACAGCCCTGGGCATTGCTTGTGCGAGCTCTTCTGGTATCAATGTGGTTAACGCAGGCTTTGGCCCTGGGTCGGGCTGTGTCCTGAACACATCCCTGCTCAGCTGAGCATGACCATGGCAAAGAACAGAGTCACTGGTCCTTGTGGGCAAACTCTGAGAGGTGCATCAGGGGTTGCTGTGAACTTTCCTCCTCTTCTTGCTGTGGGGAAAGGAAGTGGGGCTCTTTTTTACTAAAACCATTCTGGGCTGTTCTTTCACTTATCCAATGAGCCAGATCCAGCCTGCCCCTTCCCAGTCCATTCCTGGGTGACAAGACAGCATCTCCTGCAGATGGGGAGCACAGGGAAGGGCAAGCACCTGGCTAGCTGCAGGATAACACAGCAGCAGCTCTGTGCACTGAGGCCAAGGGGCATCAAGGCTGGTGACAGCAAATCAAACCATGACCTAGTGCTGCAGGATCATCAGGAGAGGGGAGCGGATGCCAGCCTCCATCACCACCTCCCATTCCTGGGAGTTTGCCCAGTGATGTAGGGGATGAAGGCACTGAAGTGCAGTGATTGGTACCCAAGGCTATGCTCAGGTAGTGGTGTCAGAGAGCTCTTCCAGCTCAAGCCCTCAGCTCTTTAAGGCTGAAAGTTAGGACCAGGATGCGGTCTGGGGGTGGGAGCACTGAAGGAGAGGAGAGGGAGCCCGGGAATTGGTGTTAGAATGAACAAGCCCTTGGTTTTCAGTCAGAGGGTAACATTTTAGGGTTGTGTGTACTTTTCACGTTGTGACTCCAGTGGGATAACTCTGCCTTCACATGGGTGCAGCTGGGATTGCAGCTGGCCCTGGCTGCCTCGGAGCTGACCTGCTCTGCTGCTGGGCTCTAACCCAGGCTGCTTCTGGAAGCAGAGGAATTCACACAGCCCTGCTCCTGCTGCTCCACGGCCAGGCTGGAGCACAGGCCCTTGCTCTGCCATGCTCTGGCTTTCCCTTGTTCCAGCACTTCTCACCTCACTCCCTGCTGCATCACTCGCTGGCCTGACCCAGGCTCTGGCAACCAGATACCTCTGATGTGTTGGGCACGGGACAGAAGAGCTGCCTCTCACACCACCTGAGAGCTCCTCCCTGGCACAGCCTGGAGGGCGAGCTCTTGAGCTCTAACCCACAGGGTCTCCTGCAGCAGCAGCATGGAGAGCCAAGAGGTCTTTTTTGTCCCCAGTTGTGGAAAGGGAGGATGGGAGTAGTTGTTGGCCAGAGCATGGTGCTCCCCTCAGCCAGGGACCAGCCCCAGCTCAGCCCCAGCTTCAACGACTGTCCAAATATATGTCCACAGAGGGTGCCTGTCCTTATGTCTCAGCTGTTCCGGGGAGAAGAAGCGAGATTTCCCCCCGTCCCCAAGCCGCAGCTCCTCACTGAGGCCATGCTCCCGCAGCGAGTCCTACACCAGCACGGGCAGGTCTTCCCCTGGCTCCAGCCGCTCCCGCTCCTCACATCACAAAGCCTCTCCCAGGTACTCCCGAAGCAGGTCCCGTTCTTCAGGAAAGAGGTAAGGCCTCTAAAGGGCTGTCCCTGTGACCCTGGGCAATGTCTAACTCTTGCAGCCTGGCAGGCTCCTTGCAGGGGAGGTGTAAGAGTTTGGGGGGTACCTAGTTCACCCCATATGGCTTGGGGTCAAGTGGCCACACAGAGCTGAGCTAGAACCCTGAAATGTGGGGCATCTCCTTCCCCCAGCCCCATGAACCCCAGATTTGGAGGAGTCTTGACCACCTCCCCCTCCAGCATTTCTAACTCTTGACTGGTTCTTGCCTATCCCCAGGTCTTCTTCACGTTCCCCCAGCTACTCCTCCAAATCCTGCAAAAAAAGTCCTGGGAGCAGGAATTCAAGGCCTCATCGGAGCCCCAGTTACTCCCGCTACAGCCGTAGCAGGTACAGCTGCCTCCCTCTTCCTTTACCACTGCTCCTTCCCTTGCTGGAACGCCAGCACACTTGCTGTGTCCTGCCAGGCCCAAACTGCTCCCTTCAGCTTCCTCACTGGGTGCTTTAGTCCTCAGCACTTGGGGTGAGAGGGAGCAGGGGGACGTGGAGTAAGGATTATGGCTGCATGTTGCGTTGGCCTTTAGCCCAGTGGGAGTTTCTCACCACTTATTGCCCCAGAGCTGGTGCTGTTTGCAGAGGGAAGAGCCCAGAGGTGAACCTTTCACTTCCTATGGGAAAAGTGGATTTTCTATACCCCTGTGCAGGTTTGGGGGACTTTCACACAAAGCACTTTTGGAGCTAGGCAAGTTTGCTGGGAAAGAGACAAAGTTTATCCCTGGCTTTGGAGCATCATGGTACCTCACACTCAGAGCGTGTGGCAGGTGAAGTGGCTGTTCCTCTGCTCTGAGCATTTGCAGCCAAGAGTGAACAGATGGCTTCTTGCTGGTGTTTGCCAGAGCCTCATCAAAGTGGGAGATGCCTCACAGGAGAACCCAGGGACTGCCCCTCTCTATCATGCTGGTCTAAATGGTGGGCAGAGGATTAGGCTCCAGTTGGGTCTACCTGCACCTTTCATCACCAGAGGAGCTCATGCTGGCCAGCAGCCCTTGGAGCAGAGCTGCAGCCCTTGTCAGAGAGGGATCTTAGTGCAGTAGGGAAGGACACTGCTTTCCAGAGTCACAGCTCTGCCAAAGAGTTGTCAGGCCCTGTGAAGTGCCCCTGCTGTGTCAGGTACCCTCATGCTGGCACTCACACAGCCTTGCGGAGGAAAACCCAGTCCAGGCAACTGAAAACACACATCTCACAAGCTCAGTCCTGGAAATGCCTTTGGGCGGGTTTGTCTGGTAACATCTCTGCTGCTGTGAATGTTTTGCACCCTTAAATGTTATGTTACCAGGGTCTGGTTGTTGCAGGCGGTGACAATCCCTGCCGTGGTGTCACAGAACACGTCCTGCGTGCTGGGATCAGGCCCTTGACCTGTAACAGCGCTTTGCAGATGGCATTGAGCAGGATGTATGAAGTCAGCTCCACTCCACAGAAGGGCCTGTGCTGACGTGTGTGGGGAATTTAACAAAAGAGAAAACCATAGCAACACTGGCACTCCTCCTGGAGAGCAGGGCAGAGCTGCACAGCCCTGCAGGGATACTGGGGCCCTCTGCTCACAAGGGGCCTGCTGCCAGGGTTGTTCTGGCCTGCTTCTGCTGCATAGCCAGCAAGAGCTGGTTTAGTAGAGCTAAATACAGAGTGCATCCAGGAAGTCATGTTAGCCTGGCAGTGCAGGGCCACCCTGCTGAACCCCCCAGATATGATTACTGCTTGTGTCCATGGTGCTCAATGTCTCTTTGTCCAGCTGAATGAATTGAGCACAGGGCTGATTCTACCAGAGCACTTTGCATTAGCACTGAGTGTCCTCTGCTCATCTGTGCCTTCATGGGTCATTGCCCCCACACCCAAACCCCCAGCAGTGACAGTTCCAATGTGTGCCTTCCCCAGAGACTGGGAGCGCGAGCACAAGTACAGCTCCAGTGACAAAGAGTCACACCGGGAGCGGAACCGGAAGCGACGCTCCTATTCACCCCTAAGGAAGCGGAGGAGAGACTCTCCCAGCCACCTCGAAGCTCGGCGCATCACGAGGTAAGGGGATGTGGTCCCAGCACTTGGAGACAAGCTCAGCCAGCACTCCTCAGGGACACGTGTGCTCTCTTTGGGTCCCAAACCTTGGTTTCTCCAGGAGGAGACTGGTTTTCCTTAGCCTGATCAGGTCCTGCTGCCCCTCTTAGAGCTTGGAGGTTTCCAGATAGAGGCAGAGGGAGGATGGAGGATCTCATTTACAACAGATGAAGTCAGAGCAGGGGCTCCCCCATCATGTGCCATGAGCATCCCCCTCCAAAGCTTTTTGTTTCACCCTCTGCTGTAGTAGGTGTTCCACACTATACAGTGTCAAATACCGAATCCAACCTTCCCACTGAAGGCTCTTTGGGACAACATCAAGCAGAGTCCAGCCTCAGATTTGGTGCTTTGGACATTCCCAAGGGCCACAGAAGTGTGTGGTTTGTATCCCAAGGCCTGTCAGCTAACTGATCTACTTTATTTCTTCCAAACACTCAATCACATTCTGGGGCAGCGTTTTGCAGAATAAGCAGTGCTTTTTGGAGTCTTCAGCAGTAAATCCATCCTTGTGCTGCTGGTAACCCGCATCTCTCTGTCCCCACAGCGCCCGCAAACGCCCCATCCCCTACTACCGGCCCAGCCCCTCCTCCTCCAGCAGCGCCAGCAGCTACTCCTCCTCGTACAGCAGCTTTAGCCGCTCCCCGAGTCAGAGCCGGAGCTACTCCAGCTACCGGACGACCCGGAGCCGAAGCTGGAGCAGGAGCAGCAGCAGCACCGAGGGCAGGAGCCGCAGCCGGAGCTCGGGCCCCAGGAGCAGCCGCAGCAGGAGCAGGAGCTATGACTCAGGAGGCAGCTCTGACAGCTTGCGTCGGTAGGGAGTGCCGCGGACGGCTCCCAGGGCTGGCGTCACCTCCGAATTCCTGGCATTCTCCGCTTCCTTCCCGCCTACCTGGCCATCGATAGCAATCATCCCGATACTGATGTGGTGGCAGTGCCGGGTCCCCCGTCCCTGGTTTGGAGTATGAGCCCTCGTGCAGCCCCTTCACCACCTCCTGGAGTGGATCAGTCCCAGCTCCCCAGGCCACGGCTGGAAGAAGAGTTGGTGCTTTACAGAGGGTCTGTCACAGCAGACCTGCTCCATCCTCCCCATCGCTGCCACTCTCCAATGCGCTACCAGCTGGGCCAAAGGAAAGAATTCAGCCTCTTGCTCTTCTGCCAAACCAGGAACCAGTGAATGATTTTCTGCTGGAGGGAGAAGCCCAGACAGGGATGGATTTGCTGGGAAGCTTTGGTGATGGGTGGGAGTGGTTTGTCCCCACCAAGGCAAGTATCAGGTCCCATGGGTCTCTCTCCCAGAGTTTCTGCCCATTCTGCAGCAGGCCTCTTCCATGTGAAAATACATATTTATTGCTGGTCAGCCAGGCCGTGCTATAAACAGAAAGCTAGAAACCCTCCTGGCATAATTCCCAGGGAAAAAAAAAGGCTGTTCCTTCTCTTCTTTCTGCTGTTTTCTAGAGGTGTGCATCATCCTTGGCAGGGTTGTTTCATCCCCCACCCCACCACTGTGACTTGCTCGTGAACTGCTGAGGTCTGAAGCAGACATGGGGCCAGTGGGGTTACAAGAGAGAGGAATGCTGGTGCCAGGCTGTGCTCCGAGGGTCAGGTCCATGGGGTTCCCTTCTCAGAGAAATCCTCTTGCAGTTTGGGATGAGGTTTTTCTCAAGGGAGGACAGTGCCTGTGGGACTGCAAGATCTGCAGACAGGCTAGTGTGGGGTGCAGTGAGAGCACACAGTGACCCCCATTCCCCTTCCTTGTAACAGGCAGCAATTTTAAGCAGTGCCAGGAAGATTTCAGGATGTTGTTTCTCCTCAGGGTTCACTGAGGCAGGCCCAGAAGATGCACTGGCCCCAGTTTGTTGCTGGGAGGAGGGAGCAGAGCCGGGAACGGGGGGTTTGCT
>NDXB01007332.1:100575-111203 GCA_002631895.1 Agapornis roseicollis | reverse complement strand
TTGCTGAGGGCGCACTCAATCCCACTGTCCATGTCAGTGACAAAGATGCTGAACAAGACCAGTGCCAACACTGATCCCTGAGGAACACCACTCGTCACTGGCCTACAGCCAGACACTGAGCCATTGACCACAACTCTTTGCGTGCTGCCATCCAGCCAGTTCTTTATCCACCGAGTGCTCCACCTATCCAATTGATGTCTCTCCAATTTAGAGACAAGGATGTCGTGTGGGACAGTGTCGAACGCTTTGCACAAGTCCAGGTAGATGAGATCAACTGCTCTACCCCTGTCCATCAGTTCCGTAGCCCCATTGTAGAAGGTCAGCAAATTGGTGAGACAGGATTTCCCCCTAGTGAAGCCATGCTGGCTGCCACCAAGCACCTTGTTGGTTTTCATGTGCCTCAGCATGCCTTCCAGGAGAACCTGCTCCAAGATTTTCCAGGCACAGAGGTGAGACTGACTGGTCTGTAATTCCCCAGGTCATCCATTTTCCCCTTCTTGAAAGTGGGGGTTATATTTCCCTTTTTCCAGTCATTGGGAACTTCACCTGACTGCCATGATCTCTCAAATATGATGGGCAGTGGCTTAGCAACTTTATTTGCCACTTCAAGACCCGTGGATGGATTCTATCAGGTTCCATGGGCTTGTGCACGTTCAGGTTCTTAAGATGGTCTCAAACCAGATCTTCTCCTACAGTGGGCCTAGGGTCTTCATTCTCACAGTCCCTGCATCTGCCTTCTGAGACTTGGGTGGTGTGGTCAGCATTTGCCAGTGAAGACTGAGGCAAAGAAGTCATTCAGAACCTCAGCTTTCTCCAAATCCAGCACAGCCAGCTCTCCCGATTGATAGCTTCCAAAGAGGGTCCCCATTGTCCCTAGTCTGTCTGTTATTCACAATGTACCTATGGAATCCTTTTCTGTTGTCTTTCACATCCCTAGCCAAGTTTAATTCTAACCGGGCCATCCCATATAATAAGGAGGAAAAGCAAATGGCCATTGGAGTTTGCAAGTCAGTTAATTATTTTAGCTCTAAATATTTCTTGGAGTGCTTGTATGCAGAAATTCTTGTTGTTGCTCTGACCTTAAACAATTCCTTTTTTATAACCCAGTCTCAATCCAACCTTGCAGTACTTGCAATTACGCAAGTATTTTGGTAACTGAATGTAAACTTGACCTGTATACCTGGTTTTGCTGTGTTTTGGAACATGAAGTGATATCTATTGGCAATGGAAATTATCCTGTGGAGAAAATGCAAGTTCCCTGTATTTGATAGCAATCTGATCTTAGTGTGAGGTTTTATTTCCACAGAAACTGCTCTCCTATGTAAGCTAAGGATGTTATTGGATATTTAATTTTGTGATTCTGACTTAGAGAGTGTGATCTCTAGCAAAGGATGTGCACACTAGGGTATGTCTTCAGTTTCACCTCACAAAATATACAAGACTCTTCACTGGTTTTTCATTTCCCCTGACATTCTTGGTAATGATTAAATACATTTGTTATAAGGAAAAGTTTCTGCTCATAGCCAGTCTTTTCTATGTGTCTGATTCTGTACTACCTCTCAATTTATGGCATCTTAAGAAACATCTCCATGGTAACTGGATAATATCATAAACATAATTGCAGCTTTACTGTTGAAATAGATATTGAAATAGATCTGGGAGGGGGACAGCCTCTTTGTTAAAATAAATTGCGAAGATAATAGCAAATGGAATGCACAATGTAATGACCAAACCACCCTTCACGCAGGATATGGAAGTGCTTTGACACTGCTTACAAATAGCTCCCAAATGGCAGATGCTTTTACGCCTCTTTTATAGGTTAGTGAGGACAGAAAAGAATGATTTTCTCCAACATACTGGCAGTTTAATGCCAGAGCTAAAAATAGAACTCAGTAACTCTGACTTGATCCAGCACTTCATGTTGTGGATGATACTTCCTCACTACACATTGTTCATGTATTTCTGAAGTTCTCTTTTAAGTGGTTGAAAAACATATGCTTAATACAAGTGGCTGTTTAGCCATTAAGAGGACTTTGTGCTAATCAAAAGACTGCCTAGTCTGACTTAGGTCCTCCTGGTCTCAGTGTGTGGCACAGGTAAGTGTGATTCATAGGTCCTGAATTGCAAAAGCAACTGACAAAAGTCTTTGTGCCCACTTACCCATTTGTATAATGCTCCCTCTAATTCGTAAATTTGTTGTACTTCAGATTCCTTAGGGCCCATCTTTCAAAACACAAACAAAGAGCACTAGTATGGTGGGAAACTGACTTCATATAAAATTTCCAGGTACTGTTATTTGCAAATACTTCTGTTGATTCCTTTGTAGGAAAGTACGTAGTGATGCATTCAAATAATGTAAGGTTTTGCTGGGAACCTTCTTTCTGTTCAGCTCTGTAATATGATAGGGGTTTAGTTCTAAATCCAATGTATATCAGCCATCATGAGCGAGGGGGAATCTCAGGAAATGTTTTCTGATTCCCCAGGTATTAAGTAGATTCCTTGTTCTGTAGAAATTACCTTCTTGGAACAGGGAAAGTCATGTCTCCAGGATTACTTTCTATATTGCTTTTAGAGAGCAACAACAGCCATAATCAAAGGCACAGCACTTTCTGAGTAGTAACGAATTGCTTGGTCCTTCAGCTGTTCTAATTAGTAGCTGGTCATTAATCCATGAGAAGTGTCCTGTTCTCTGATTGTTGTCACAAAAGTTATATTAACTAATGGTTTCAAACTTACCTATCTTCTCCCCTGGAAAAAAGCAGTGTCCTCTCTGTATCTAACGTGTCCAGCTCTCTAAAGGGCTCTGGCTCGTTCTTGGATTGTTTTTCCTCACTGTAAGAAAATAAACTCATTAGATGATGGTTAGCAATTGGCATTCATACAGAACTGCTAGCATGTACTTAGCTTGGACTTGCTCCACTGAGAAGCTATCAGATAATGAATAATCTTTACCTCTGCAAAGTCTCTGTTTATTTGGAAGATAAGGCTGAAGTCACTCCCAAGATTCAGGGAAGTTATAACTGGCATGCTTCACAAAAACAAAGCAGGACGCTCAGTTTCCTCAAATTATTTAGGATTTAGCAGAAATAAACCCCTCAATCTTGGAGGGCAATACCCCAATGCTCCATTCCTAGTTACCCTTAAGCAGCAATTAAGACAGTAAATGCCAGAAACAGCAGGGAACATGGTGTCAATATTTGCATTTCCAAGGAAAGGAGGCAAAAAAACCATCCTCAACAGATCAAATTTGGAAAGGCTTACTTTGATTATGAATTATAATTTAAAAATTTCTGTGAAAACTCTGCCAAAATTTCACATTAAATTACTTGACTTTGTGAGTCTGGCAGCCATTATGACAAGGTGGTCATCTTTAGTGATGCTGACAGAAGCTAAGTCTAAAGTCAGCAGCACCAAACAAGTTTTCCTCTTGCTTTTCTAGTAGCTTAACAGTTAAGAAACATATATTTCATATTCACATGTTGATTCTGATGATGTATGTATGATTCTCACAATATTAGGAGGTTTTCAGCATCTTCACTCTGACAAAAAGCTGAAAACTATGAATTCCAAAGCTGTGCCTGCCAAAGATTAACAAAGAGATCTCATAAGACATTGAATTTGAAAATCTGCATTGATTTCATGTCAGTTCTGTGGGTTTTATTAAGCTTGAGTTATGCTTATCAAAGCTTGTGGCTGATAATGCTGCTTTAGGATCGCTATTTAAATAGGTAAAATACTGAGGTTTAAAGGAGGTATCTCCAAATCTAGAAAGAGACAGTGCTATAGCTGGAGAGAGTTTACACACTACTTTGTAGAATCTGGAGCCGACAGAATTCCAACAGGCTTGTCTGTGGATTGTGCAAAATAGAAGTGATCTATGTGAAACCATTTCATTGATCTTTTAAGTATTAGAATAGGCACTAATATAAATCACTTAACTGAATAGAAAACTGATCAGGTCAATAACAGTGCAGTTCTCCTATTGATGGTCTAAAGTGATCTTACTGTTCTTATCACTAGGTGAGAAATGTTGAGTCTGGATGGCTTTTTATGCCTTATTTTTCATCCCTTCTCTCTTGCATCCAAATAGTTACGTTTGTACCTGAATGCTATTAAGTTTGTGAAGATTAGGAAAGGACAATAGAATCCACAGATTAACTTCAGGATTTGTGTGTTTGTAGACATGTCTCCCCACCATATTTTTGTCAGGAAGGCCTGAAAATCAACAAAACAAGATATGGCTTTAACATAACAAAAAACACATGCAGGTGAAGTGCACCTATGTTCTGTGACTCCTAAGACAGTGAATGCTCTGGGTACCTTAAGAGCAGGCAGAACTTCAGAGCTAACAGGTGCTCTGTGCATCCTTCTGCAGATGTTGTTAAACATGCAGAGAGTTATGAAGAGGATAGTGGAAAGAACAGAAAGTCAAGTGGAATTAAGCAAAATCTGTAGTAGTAAAAAAGTGCAAGTCAGACACTGGGAGCTAAAAGTACCATCAGTCTTAATTTAGCTTTGTGGAGAGAAGTCGGGTTGCGAGGGCAAAGCTAATCAGTAATTTAATTTAACTTTTCTCAGTGAGCTTTTCCTTGAATCTGAACAAAGAGTTACCTCATATCTTGGATCAGCTTCATTATGCCTCAGGCATATTTAAAGTGCTTTCCTGATGCTTCTCTATGAGCAAGGAATAAAAACCACAGGATGGAATAAAAGCTAAACCTTCTTAGTGCACTGGTCTGTGGGCCATTAGGATGAAAGGGAGGGGAAAGGAGGAACTGTGTTGCCTTGTCAAGGATGCAGTATAATGTACTCTTCGTATGATGCCAGGGAGAGGGAAGAGTCCCCTTTCTGAAGAATATCTCTTTGGGGAATGCATTTCAATTTCAGTTGCTGTTCTACCTTTTTCTGTATCCAGCATCATGCTTAAAAGCCCTGGGGGTAAAGGTGGTGAGGGGAGGGGCTGTAAAACTTACCTGGACACCATCATGTGCAAAGAAAGACTTTGCATCTGCTTCTGTAGCCAACTGAAGGCAGGTGATTCTGTTCCAGTAGTGATTTTTTCTCACCAACAGAGCGAATGCTCTCTCCTCACTGTTGTGGTAGCATTCACTAAACAGTTCTGTCAAATGAAGGAAACACAAACAAACAGATCTTGTAATTAACAAAAAAAAAAAAGTAAGGCAAGGTAGTGATGTGTGTAGGGTGCAGCACCGTGGCAGCAAAGCCTGGGCACTGCCAGATGTTTTTTGCTGCACCAGAGACTTCTGCCAGGATGAAATAGCTGAAAAGAGCCTGAGATAGATAAGAGGAGGTGGGAGGAAGAGAGGAATTATGTTGAACACAAGAGTAAGTCCCTATGGCTTTATGCATGTGTGTACAGATGAAATAGATTTGCCTTGGTGGAAAAAAATCACTGTAATTTTAAAATTCCCACTATTTGCAGAAAGGTATGGAGTAAATCTAGCACCTCTTTTTATCTGCTTCCTTCTCAGCCTGGGGCATCTAACAGGTTTGGGTTTTGGGGGGGTGTGTTTGGGTTTTTTGTCTTTTTTTTCCCTATTGTTGCTTGAGATGAGAAGAAATTTTTTTTCACAAGACATTTTTGGCAGCATAACAGTATTTGTTATAGTCCCTCATCTGTAGCTGCCTCACGTGGAGCTTTAGGCAGTATCAAGCAAAAGAGTATCTCTTGGGTGATCATCTTAGACTTTGAAGGATGAGTTGCCACGTTGCCCCCAGTCTCCTGAATAGACTAAACAAAAGGAACAGCTCATCTTTGGCTAGTATCCAAAAAATCCTTGGGTTTAAGACATAGCTATCTGACATAAAATAATACTAGACTTGGTAGAATGTTATGGTATAGTTGTTTCCAGAGAAGGTGGTCTTGGAGCTCAGAAATTAAGATAAACAGTCCAGAAAGTCAAGGTTTCCTCATTAGATAAGATCTGACTTCTTGTGTTGGTTTTGTTCTGCTGATTCACTTGATTATCTCAGTACCTTACCTAGGATAGCCTACACCTTGTTGGCCTCACCTACACACTGTGAGAGCTGGGGAAAGGATCAAGTTCATGTAAAATAAGCTGATATACAGACTTCTGTTGCAGTTGATGTGGTATTTATAATTTTTAAAGAATGTTCATTTTATGTAGTATTGACCTCATCCAGGCAGGAAATTAACTGAGCATCTGATCTGATACTTACCAAAGCCAAGGAGCAGACTTCTGTGTATTGAATTAGGCCCTGTAATTCTATGACTAAATTACTTGAGCCTTGTGATTATATGAGAATCTGCCTTTTACTTTTTGTAAATAATAAAGGCCCTGTGAGAAGAGAAGAAAATGTGATCTGTGTATAAATAATGTAGCAATATCTGCATTAGCATTCAGCTGCTTGATGTACTAAGGGGAAAGAAAGCCTCTGTGTTTCCATGTGTGGCGTACTTTCAAACCCTCTGTTCACAGCAGTACTACCTTCAGGTACCGATTGGATTGCAGTCAGACCAGCAGAGAAGCTTGTGTGCAGACATCTGTTATAAAACCAGGTAAAGGTGAGAGGGCTTGACATTTAGGCATCTGCAATGTCTGAATGCTTACTTTTGTAGGGAGGGGAGGCTTGCCTGCTGAGAAACCAATCTGAGCCTCCCTGCAGTTTTGTTGTGCAGTTAGACCTCTTCTCGATGAAGTAATGTTGAATTATTTTTAGCAACAAAGACAAACCTTAAAACTTGTTGCTTTAGTGGCCTTTAGGGGGCAACAAGCTCAATATTGCAGGAAAACCAGGCTGCTGTGAGGCTGGAAGCATTTTGGTTATTGTCTTGCCCATCGCTGTAATGCATCTTATAAATTCAGACACTTAAAACCAACATGTGGCAGGAGAGTAATTTCTTCCATGCATCCCAGGAACTAGCCTTGGATTGCTGATTTCCCAAAATGATTGTCTTTTAAGTCCTTCTCAGGTGGTATTTGAATGTGTGGGACTGCCTGTGCTACGAGGCTCTTAAATTTTTCATGACAGTTGACCTTTTACAACTGAGAGTATTTTTTTCATTTGCTCGCCTTTCAACGGTAGTTACTTCTTAAATTTTTGATGCAGTTAACAAAGGGGCTGTTACTTACCAACAGCAAGCTGCTCATACTTGGTCTCTTTCATTATACGTGCTACTTCGGTCTTTGTCTCCAGACGGGACATCTCTTTAAGAATCTTGCAGGCTGCCAAAGCTGAAGCTACACCTTCCTGACCCTGTAGAATTGAAAGGGGTACTGCTGTTACCATCCACGGGAGGGCATTTCTGAACTGGGGAGAGGAAGACTTCTCTAAGGAACACACCTCATAACAACAAAAAAAATTTCATGCGTGTCTCCCTTTGAAGAATCTTCCCTCAAATACAGACTTGAAAGTCCAAAATGTTGATCAGAACAACAGTTTCAGTGGTATTTTAGAATTGTAAACCATATATTGGTAGTTTTTGTGCCCATAAAGCTGGATACTTCAGGGTTTAATTGATCTTGGAACAGTCTGATTTGGGCATTCTTCTCCTTTCAGTTCAAAGACTGAAAAGAGAAGAATACATTGTGGAAATAGATCAAAACAGTCTCACAGCTACCTTGCTGAGAAGCTCCATAAGGATATATGGGAAAGGCTGGCAGTGGCACACAGCAGAAAAATGTGACTTCTGGTAACAGAGCTCCACAAGTACAAAGCCCTGCAAGGTGCATATGTGTCTATGTGCACACACACTCAGTGGCTGAAAGAGCTGTATGTAGTTTGTCTTTCCCCATGACCTCCTGCCCTGTGCCAGCTGCAGCTGCCTGGAAGCTCAGGGACAGAGTCTGATAACTGTGTTTGACTCTGTGGGGATGCTCTCCAGATGCATGAGACAGGGCCTTGGTTGTGGAGGATTGTAAAACAGGAGCCAATTATGCCAGCCTGAAGCTCAGCCTTTGAGAGTGTGATGCTGTTATTCCCTATGCATACAGCACGTAAGCTAAAGATGCTGATTGCACTGTCTTCCCTCTTGATCACAAGGACCCAAACAATTGACCTACTGTAGGAGGAACAAAACCTGAAAGTGGTGAGTCATCTGCTGCAAGGATGAGGAGAGTGAGCTCTACAGCTGAAGTAAATTAGCAGTGTTTCAGGCTGTGCTTATTTACACCTGCTGCTGCTCTGCCTTCTTTGTCAGGCCCTCTGGCCTCTGTTGAACCTCATGGAGATAAAAAACCTTATAAATGCCATATCGTTTCATATCTTAGAAGCAAACCTGTCTGTTGTGTTAGCTGTAAGGCTGAGCAGAAAACTTCTCATGTACTTGAAATATACCGACATTTCACCTGAAGCAGGTACAGCTCAAAGCTTACCATAGCCCAGAAATAGTTTGCCATCTTGTGCCGGTTTTGAAGTACTGCCCAGACAAATAAATCCCTCCAAGGATTTTCGGTCTTCTGATTCATATCCAAGTGCCCAGGTAATGGCTTTGTATTCATTTTATCCTGAAATATGGTTTATAGAAATTTAAACCTGCTTTGCAGTCTCATTCCATGCAAATGACATGATCTAAGCTGCTCTTAGTCTTGCCAGCTACTTCATATTCTTTTGATCTTTCTTTTCTGCAGGACTGAGAGGTAATTAGTTCAATGTGTACTGAATCAAAGGACCCTTGTGTCCCCAATGTAACTCAATATGTGTGAGAACATTCTGAATTAAACCAGGACCCTATTGAAGTTGATGGTAAAGCTCTTTTTGACTTTATTAAGGCCAGGGTTTCACTGCTGGTGTGTAATATCATACAAAACAAACCTGTGATTAACCAATCTGAGATTGCCTTCAGGTCTGTTGGATTCTGCTCAGCTGCCACAGAGGACATGGTTTCAGAGAAAAGGGAACAAAAGGCATTTTATTTCAACAGAAATAAACCTTGCTAAGGCCCTATACAGGACAAGAATAGGGTACGTCAATACCCTCTTTTTAGTCCTTCCTTTGAGAAGCCTCTCCCTCATGTGGGGAATGCTTTAAGTAGAGCACTGCTTATTCCTTTAGCATTTGATGAAAAAACTCTCCAGAGGAAGTGTGGCTGCTGAGGGCAAGTTCTGAGATTTAAGTGTATTTAAAACCTGCCTTTACATCTATTGTGTAAATTAGAAGCAGCTGGAGTAGATTTTTCTTTTTAATAAAAAGTTTTTGTGAGGATATATTTTTTTCATTGCTTAGATTTTAACAGAATCACACAGTTTATTTTAATGGCATTTTTTTTTGGGGGGGGGTGTTTGGTGGCTTGGTTTGGGTTTTGTTTGTTGGTTGGTTTTTCGGTTTTGATTTTTTTTTGGGGGGGGGGTGTTTGTTTTTGGTTTTTTGGTGTGTTTTTGTTTTTTTAGAAACCTCCAGTTTGATCAAATAAACTGTATTGAAATCCTTGCAGGAGTCAAAGCTATCCCAAAAGTCACATGAGTCTTTGTAACCACTAGCTCATTTCTGCTGTCAGTAGTAACAGGATTGAATCACCAGTGGCAACCATTGAAAGAAGCTTTAAAACAGCTAGTAGGCAGGGTGATCTAGTATCTGAATTGGGCCTTATTTATAGCACTTGGATTTACCTCACTTACTGCCCAAGCCACACAGGTCAGTGAGATTTTGGAAGCAACTTTTATTCCTGTAAAATTTGTGAGTCTGCTTAATGATTTCAAAGGCATTGCCCCAAATCCTGAACAAGGAAATCCTGACTACAAAGTTAGCTTTTCTCATTGATTTAGCTAGGCTTTATCAAAGCAAAAGTGAGTGAAGCTCTTGAGTGAGAATTTTTTTTAAAACTTATTCTTAATTTAACCAGTTTTAAGATTAAACTAGAACTCAGCAAATACCCAAAGGTTTAATTGTTTAGTTTGTTTCGAACTCTGGTCTTAATGAGATTTCTCTACATGTTTCTGTTCTTAAAACATTTGCCCAAACTGATTTCCAACGATCTTGCAAAAACTTCGGTGCTTAAGAGTTTTAATGTTAAGTACACCGTCAAAATGCAAAAATAGTAAAACTGTTGCACACTTGTGGACAGTGCACCTTTCATTTCTACAATGGTATCCACCACATGTTATCCTTGTCATGTGTTGGCCAGGCTGGTGATCACAGTGCTTGCCAGGGCCACTTCATGCAATTGTTCTTATTTTGGCTATGTGCTATATTACTCAATAATGAAGCTATAATAATCTAAAGGCAAATATAATGTACTGCATAGTCTATTCCTGCTTGTCTTTTTCCTAGAAAATGCTGTCTTTCAAATACATCTGCTTGAGGTTGTGTATGAGAAATGCAGACTGCTATTTTTATGTCCAATTACTTCTTAGTAAATGTAACTGTCTTTTTGTATTCCCCATATATCTTTCATTGAAACTGTTCTTATGTACATGGGACTTGTAAGATCAACAAAATTCTCCATATGCAAGGTGTTAAAATGAACAGTCTGTGGAAGTTGCACTAGAAGAATGTGAGATACAGGTGCCTCTGCAGATCCTGAAACAGAAGCTGTATCTCAGCACTAGTTCAAGGTACAGAAAAACCTTGCATAAAACCCCACTTGCAAAGGGGGGGGGGGGGGGGAAGGGGAATCAGTTAATGAAAGTTCAGGGCTTCACTGTTTT
>NDXB01007332.1:83833-96754 GCA_002631895.1 Agapornis roseicollis | reverse complement strand
TTTTTTTTTTTTTTTTTTTTTTTTTTTTTTTTTTTTTTTTTTTTTTTTTTTTAAGAACATGCATAACTGCCAATGGATGGGATAATTCTAAACATCCTTCATTCTTTTTAATCTATTAGTGCTTATCCACAATTAAGTTTCCATTTAACAGCTGTAACTCATGAATGAGGTCTCTTCTGTTACAGCTGCACAAGCTCTGCAGCTGTGGTGTATAAATAATGCTTCATTTCCTCCAGGACTGTGGGGTTCCTTGGTGCTGGCTATGACTTGAAGAAATAACTAAGGAAGGACAGAGCCCTAAGTGTTTAGCTGAATCATTAAGACAAAGTAGTTTGTACAATCAACTGAGCACTTGCTTCTAATGTTGAGAGGTATTCTATGACACTAATGTCAAAGCACTGGAGTTCTCCAAACTTCTGGGCAGCTAATTGTCAAACCTGCACTGAATGGACTAGTGAACCTAGAAATGGTTGGAGAGAACTTGTGAACATGATGCACATAATTATAAACATATGAGCTCACTGTTGCTGTCCATTGGAGAATGTCCTTCCACAGGAAGCTTTTTGAAGGGAATTTCTCCTTAAATTGCTTTTCAACAGCTTTTGGCATGACAAGCTGTGGGTCATTCATGAATGCAGCTAAGATGTCAGCTGTACCTCCAGACCCAGCTAAGATAAGCCACGGAGCAGAATTTTCCAGACTGCTGCACATTCTCTGTAGTTTAAAAAGTACATTTTTAGAGTTCATATATGGAAAGAAAATGTTATTAAAAATAAGGATTTCTTGCACACTAAGAATGAATGTATACCTAAATCAGTTTTACTATGGCATCACTCCAGAATCCTCTAAGCTATCAGGAGTTTTCTGACTGCTATACTGCTATTGTGACACATCTGCTGAGTAGCTAAACAACCTGATTTGGACAAACAGTACATAAAACTTCCTTATCCCTGACTTCTTCCCTTCCTCCCTCTCCCCTACAGTTTGTGTTTCAGCATAGTCAAGTACAAGAGGAGCACTATACAGAAATTCTGCGACAGGCTCTTCTGACTGCTTAACCTGGTTATACATTCTAGAAATTGCGAATTTGCCTATGTGAATACAACACTGGGCCACAGGAAAAAAAAAGCAGGGAAGCACAGCAGCTACAAGAGTTAAAGGCTGATAATGCTATTGCTTGTGCAATTAGAAGGAGTCCGGCAGGTAGCAGAGAGGGAAGCAGAGGCCATGGTGTCATAACTGCAACAATGAGTATTGTGGCCAATTTCATAACTCTGGAGTATTTTTTATTCCAGAATTGTGCAAGAACCTGATGAGAATTTAAGAATCTAATTATTGACTTTCTTGTTGTATAGGGTTTTTTTTTCCTAATGTTTTGTTTTTAACAACTGTTGTAGTCCTTGATGTATATTATCCAATTTCTATTTAAGAAATTGATATCCTAAAAAAGTGCAATTGGCTATCCATTCCCAGCGTGTGTAAATTTTGGACAGCTCTAGCCAGTCACCTTTGGTTTCCAAGTCACTTTCATTTTTCTTTACAACTTTGAAAAGAAGATTATAGCTTGTAATATGCAATTATTCAACACCCAAGATACAGAAAAACACTTCTATATTTAGCTTCTTAGAAGAAAAGCTCAAGAGGTAACATAATCTTCGTGTAAACAGTGAGATTCCTAATACTAGTGTATGTTTTAGTTAAGCTGACAAAGATCTGACAAGATGCAGGACTGGAAACTGAAACTAGGAAATATCAGTAGAAATCAGTCATTCTGAAAGAGGTAACCAGCTTGCATGGCAGAGTCTCATCATTTGGAAAGTTTAAATTATGGTTAAATATCTCTCTGAAGGTACTGTATTTCTTCTCATCTGAGAGTATCATCTAAAAAAAGCCGTATGGACATACAAGCTGCTACAAGGAGTAAAATAAAATACCAGTAAGAATGAAATAGAAATTGAAGAGTATTTCCTAGTTAATAGGTTCTTTATGTTGTAAAACTACTCAGGAAAAAAATCAAAACTGATCCTTCAGTGGAGAAGGTATGGAATTGTTAACAGGTATCACTTGAGTCTTCTATCCTGCAATGTACTTTTGCTCAGTGGAGCTAGGACACTATAGTTTTAAATGGCATATCTGGCAAATGTGGTCTTGTACTTCGTCTGTGCTCTGTGACAGTGGTCTCACTGTTGCTGGACAGCAATGAATGATTAATATTTTTTTTTGTAGGTGATCTTGAGTAATAGCACAGTGTTCCTCTCTCACTAAATCTGGAAATGGCTTCTGTGGGTTTGTTTTGGTTTTGGATTTCTTATTTTCACTGTATAAGCTGGCAATGGAAGCTTTACTGGTCAGCTGGTGCTTATTTGAAGAGAAGTATTTCTTCCAAACAAATGCTGGCAAATTTAATATTAACAGAACTCAGTTCTCAATGGTGAATAGATTTGAATTTTGACTTCATGGAAAGTGCCAGTACATGTGTTTGTCATCCAGCAAAATTTCCTATTAATTAGTCAGCACAAGTTAATTTATTTTTCTAAAGTTACAAACAGCTACTTACCTCAAGTGTGCCTGGTCCTCCATTTACCAGTAAGCAAAGCACAGGAATCTCAATACTACCTGTTCCTGTAAAACAGATGGTTTAATTTTTAAAAGGCTAACAGCTTTCACAAAACTATTGTGGTTTTGCTGACCCTTTGAAAGTATTTCTCCTGTTACGTGCTGTTCTGGTACCTACCAGAACATGAGCCTGCAGGAGGCAGGCAACTTCATAAGCAAGTAGCAAAGGAAGAGAGTAAATAACACTGCGACTTAGCAGATCAAGTCCTAGTCTAAGATTCAGGACAAAGGCACCTTCTTTCCCTTGGATGTCTTGCATGATTCCTGGCAAGCAGTCCATTTGGTTCTCAACTCTGTATACTTCAGCTCCAAAATAGAGATACTGGCACTTCTGTGTGTCATAGCACTGTTGATTTCTTTATTTATTTACCACAAAGTGACCAATAGTGGAATAATGGAGCTGCATTAGGGTGCAAGATAAGATTAAGTCTTCAGAAAGGCAGCTACCATTATTAGTATTAAGATATATTTAGAAGTAAAAAGCTGTCAGTTTGTCCCAGATGTAATGCGTGTGCCCTGCATGTGCAGCAAGGTATAGCGAAAAACCTGATAAAAAGAGGATTTAAGAAATTGAGGAGGCTGACTATGTAGACCAGCTGGGTGAGATGAGTCAGATACAGTGTACATGTTTCCTATCAACTCTTATTACTCTGCTTAAACCATTTATAATTTCATTCAGCACGATCTAATGTGGTGATTATTAATAACAATCTTATACATTTAAAAGAAATACTAATGAAACATTTAACATGTCATGGCAGCAGGGGAAAAAACAACATAAGCATCCCTGTGCTTAGCCACACACAGGGACCCACTTATTTCTAGATGGTTTATATTGTAAGTGCTGAACTCTGTAATGCAAAGGTGATTATAGATTGGCTTAGAAGAGCTCAATCAAAATGGCAGCATTATCAGATGAATGCTGCTTTCACTTCGAAGATAAAAGGCATTTGATTCAAACAGTTTTTTGATGTTTCCTTTTGTAGGTCCCTTTGTAGAGCAGTGTACAGATTGCCACTTGCTATTTGTATCTGTTGTGGGATGACTACAGAGATAAGATAGAACTGAGCTATAGCCAGGACATGATTTACAAGTAAATGAATTGTTTTAGTGAATAACATAGCAGTGCCATTTCTCAATAAGGTGATGCTCTAGTTTGAAGAGTGACCTCTATGACTATAGGTTTCTCCAGATATTTATGGCTTCAGATATTCTTCATTTACCATAAAGGTAGATAAAATTTAGCTGGAGGAGGGGCGGGGATGTGGATTCTCACTTTATGGTGGGAAGGTAGGAAGTTCTTAATTGCAGAGAATATTCAGCATATCAAATATTTCCTCTGAATAACTTCTAGGTATTCTTTGAAACAGGGAAATTCTACTTGAACTTATTAAAGTGTTTTACTTCAGCAAAGTCACATAGCTTTGCTGAGCTTGAATATAAATGAGCTTAAATCAAAGAGTTTTGTGTATATAAGATAGCACTGAATTTAGGATGTTCCAGTGGAATATTTGTCAAATGAATCAGCATTTTCTGACAGAAAATTGGTCCACTGAGACTTGTTGAGTCAGATTTGGTTTGTAAGCACAATGAGGCTACTTTCTAATTCTCAGGATTTTTGGTTGAAAGAGCAGCTTTCTCAACTTCAGAAGTCACTTTAGTTCTGCCTCTTACATAATGAAAAATGCGTTTACTTGATCTTATCTATGTAGATGATTGTCTAATTTCAGAATTGGTTTTGGCTTTGTTGAGGTTGAGGCCCACAAGTGTAACTGTAACATCAGTATTATTCAAGTTAGCATGACTATATAGAGTCTACTTACCACCATACCCAGTACGCTGCTCTGAAATATGCTTTTCCAAGGTGAGACGTAGCTTAGTAGTTGCATCTGGCTCATCTGGTATTATGTGATTCACCAAAATAAAATGGGAATGGTTTTGGTCCAGGGAATACAATGGGCCTTGGATATTATCATCTGATCGGTAGGGTACAAGACTTTCATTCTAGAGAGAGGAGGAGATATGTTAATGTTCCCTGCAAAATACAGTCCGCAGTTTTATGTGCTTTATCTCCATTTTTGTGTTGTGTGTGTCATGAGACAGCACACCATCTTTGAGACACTTGACTCTTGAAAAGGCTAGAAAAGGAGAATGTGTTTCTTCTGAAAGGTGACAGGACTGAAAGATGAATTCCCTGAAGTTTGCCTTTTGGGCTCTGCAAAATACAGTGATATTGGTCATCATCTCTGGAACACAGGCATTCATCCAGAGGTTTTGGAAATCTTTGCTCGACAAATGGAAAGGGGCATGAGACCTAACAACTGTGGATGAAGCTGTAATGTCTCTGAGGGCTAAAGTCTCAGCTGGTATAAACAGGGCAGACATACTCATTTCAGTAGCCCACTAGGTAAGTTAGCCTGCTATATGTCCATATGAATTTAAATGCAGCTTTATTTAATTGACAAGGTTATATGAGATCTTTTGAAACTGCATCCTAAAAAAGTGAGTGACAGGAAGACATTAGGAAAGTGCAGTCTTACTATTTTTTTTTTTTTATTTTGGGTGAGGGGTGTTACATCTTGAAATCACTTATTCATTAATTTTTGCATAACATCACTGTCTGGGTAAAACAGAACTGCTGTTGTAGTCTTCTAAGGATTATGCTACATATGATCTTAGGATTGTGCTACACACAATCCTCTTACTTCCTTTTACTTCCATGATAAATCTTTCTGTCCCACTGTTGAATGTTCACTTTGATATGCCATTTCTAACAGCAAGCCAGGCTGTAAATGCCTTGTTGTTATTCTTTTTCATCTTCATAATCACTGTCCTGTTGCAAGTAAGCCGAATTAAAGCAATTGTTTAAAGTCTGCATTTCCTTCTATTGTGCTTCTTTTCCGACTCCTGAAACCTTTGAGTTATCCAGGTTCTTCCGCACAGCCAAGGCTAAGGCTGATGCTGGAGAGGAAATAAACATATCACCAGGAGCTCATAGCAGCACTAATAATGCACAAAAACATAAAGTAACCCAGCGGGACAAGTTCCTTCATGCTGTGGGTAGAAGAGTTGAGCACACTGCATAGCATGTCCCTCAGTGGCTTTCTTAAATGGAGCTGCATGTAGTCATGCTGGAGAAGGGAAGTATCCTTCAAAGCAACATGAAAAAGGCTGTAATCAGGCATGTTCTTTATGGCTTCTTTCCTTGTCAGCAGCTCTGGGAAAAGTCAGGCCATCAGAAGCTGTCCCAGGAAAAAAGCAGTAAATTTCATGTCATTTACAAACAGCAAGTGCCACAGATTTCTTTTACCTTTTCTCTCTGTTTCTTATTTGTTGGGGAAAGCTTCTTGACGTCAAGTTTTGTTTTGACAGAGGGTGTGCATATATGTTGCTGCCTTGTAAAATTAAGCTTACTTGACAAAGATCTGTCTTTTGATTAGGACCTGGAGGTATAATGGCTGTTTAACAAAGGCCATCAGGGATTTTCATGTCTATTCTCTGAAAAAGTGGAAGTGACCTTTCAATAATGTTTAAAGTATACCATTAACACAGAAGAGATGTGAAGGATATGCTGACTTCAGGGCTTGTTCTTCTCCTTGGTAGTGTGGATTGTTAGCTTTAGTTTATAAAACAAGCTGCTTGTGTTTGTGCCAAGTATAAAGATGACTGGGTTTAGCTCAACATCCCTGTCTATAGTTCCTTTGTCTTAAAGTTACTAAAATCAGAATTTCTTTGGGTAGAAGCAGTGCCAGAAGTCACAGTGTCAGAAACACTCTACATGAAATATTCCTTGACAAAGAATTTGTCCTTTAGCTGAAGCAGTGAAAATGCAATATAAAGATGGGTGCATTTGCTTTATAGCTGCTGATTGGGAAAGATCCAGGTACATTTTGACCACTTAGCCTGGGAAGCAGATGAAATAGCTTGCATTTGCCAAAGCAACTGAACAAAATTCATGAATGTAATGAACCAAAATCTTTCATCTGTCATCCTTGTGGACTAGTTCAGCCTCACAAACAGGTTAAAGTCTTCCAGCTACAGAGTCTCACCTGCTAAAGCACAGAAGCTGTCCTCGGCAAAAAGAATGGAGAAATGGAAACCCAGTGACTATTAATAAATTGCTGATAGGATATGGCAGTATCCCAGATGCTAGCTAGTACTTGCTAGCCTGTCTGAGAGAACTCGGTGCAAGTTTAAAGGGCTGTGTGTGTCATTTGTTTCTTAGCTTCTGCAGGGAAGTAAAATGGCACAGAGGAACTGTCATTCATTGTCATTACACACCTACTTCTTGTTATAATATTCTGCTTAGGACAGACTGTATAAGCAGTGACAAGAAGGTCATGCCGTAATTTTTTCTCCCCCTCCAGGTCAATTCAGCATCAACTTGTCTTGACATTTTCAGCAAATGTGTTGTTGGGTGAGGTTTTTTATTTGTGAGTTTGTTCTTAGCTTTTTTGTCATCCTGAACTTAGATTGCTTTCACCTGAATTGTGAAGTCCCCCAGTAATTAGATTAAATCCTCCATGGCTAGAATTTCTGGCCTGGTGTGTTGAACAAGTTTTTGCATATTAGACACCAGTTCAATGACTAGTTAAGAAAATTTGGTCTTGTAATATTTATGGCTTGCATTCTGTAGCAGAAAATATACTTTTTACAGGATTTATGAAGCTTGGAGTAAGTGCTTCTGTGGTAAGTGGACAAGGGAAAAAATATTAAAGGTGCCTTATGATGCATGATTTTTTCCTGGCGTTAATCCTTGCTCTGGTCGCTGAGCTTATATCTAATGCTGTCACCTACTGGATACTTGCAGAATTGCTGCCAAGTGTATTGAGTGGAGATACTTTAACTGCTCTTCTTGCTCTTTATTTCTCTTTTCCCGCCAAACACACTCTAAACCTCCACTTTTGTTTTTAAGTTAGATCAATGTTGTTCTGCTTATTAGTTCCACATTTTGTGAAGGTGCCTCTTAATTCTGGACAGTCCTGTCTCATGAGGAGAATAAGCGAAAAATACCTTTGTGTTGTCTAGTATTTCTCTATGATGAATTTTTCTCAGTGAAGTTATTCCTATGGCAGTCACTCTGGCTTTGGATGAAGTACTGGCCAGTGCATGATCTCGGACTGCTTGCACTAGGTGTCTTGTTATTCCTACACGTAAAGCGCTGGTAAAAATCCAGGCACCTGAAATCAATTTTTAGAAATGGTTAGATACTTTCTTTAAAATTGAACATGTTTGTGTGTCAAGTAACATGAATTGGAGTAATGCATTTCAGGTTTTTTTCCAGGTAGATAAACTGTAGACAGGTCTTGATGGACTGCAACTTCTGGAATTAAATACATAAAAAAATATGTAAGACTTTAAAAAGGAAAATAAGAAGAAATTATATGCCCAAGCAAACATGCTTCACATATCATGTGATACAATATTGCCATCTTTAATTTGATGTCAATGTGCCATCAAGAATGCTGTGTCTGGGCTAGTGTCACTTACTGACTAAATTTGAGCAGAAATATCACTACACAAAGCAGGTGTGCTTGTTGCATAAGGAACAACAAAGAGACAAGATAGAGGAAGTTCTTGGCTTGAACTGAGGACTCAGTCCCAGTAGAAGAACTGGTAGCAGAAGAGCTTGGCTATAACCTGTCTAAAATGGTGTTCTCATTTTCTTGTTTTTGTGTGTTGGACACTGAATTTAACAGAATTCTTCCACAGAATTTACAATATTTTTGTCATGCCAACAAAGAATTTGGAGAACGCTGTGTAAATAGCTAACCAACCTCTTTCAGATGTGTAAGGAGCTGGAGATCTTGATGCTGTCCAGTCCTAAGTGTTGAAGGCAGATGGAGATAGAGAATATCCGTATGGTACAGAAGTACCAGAAAGGGCTTTAGTGCTAGGCTGTTTCATTACAAAAAGTGAAACAGTCTTATCTGGACCAGCGAAGCTGAACCAAGAGGTTGCTGTAAAATTATTACAGGTATTTTTACTTAATTTTGCAGGTAATTTCTTTTTCCTTTTTCCTTTCCCCCCCCCCCTTCTCATTTTACAAGGATAAAAAAGATGTAATCTTTAATGAAAGCCACTTCTGTGTACCCAGACATTAATTGTTTCGGTTTTATATGTTTTTCACCGCTCTTATAATTCTTGTGAATGGCCAGGGAGAAAGTCAGCTGGTTTGTTTTATATTATATATTACAAAGGTCTTTTTGTTTAATCTGGGTCTAATCTTGTTCTATTTTACTAATGAAGTTTGTTCAACTCTTAGATCTTTAAGAAAACCGTCTTCAAAAATCTATTGTAACATAATTTTGACTGGTACCTAAAAAGTGAGAATGGGGAAAACAAGAATTATTATTTTTGACCTAAATTCACTCTTGTTGAAGTCAAATTGCTATGTGTTCTTAAGAATTATTTTGCTATGGCACCAAAGAGGGACAACATACTTGGTCCCATCTCATGCTGTCTTTCTAGTGTCATATCTGAAGGAAAATACTGTTCAGTAATTTTACACTTCAGAAATGATTGCTTAAAGTAATTCGGTTTGAAATAACTTGCTTTTCTAATACAAAAATTTTCATTTTTAAAGCTATTCTAATACAGGTTGTACGTTGAATTCAGCAAAGCCTCAAACTCCCCAAAATAATCATATAAGAAGGCTGATTGACATCAAAAGATCACCTTATGCTGGGTGTGAGACTCCAATAGGAATATAAATTTCTTCTTTAAAGTCTAAAGCACTAACCTGTGCTTTGAGCTGCCTTTATAAGTCCTTTTTTTAAGGTGTCCCATAGCCAAGGCTTCACCTGGAAATTTTCTTCTTCCCCTGCTAAACTGACGACCAAATTGGGAGCAGGTAGTTTCCATTTGTTGAGCATAACTTCGAATATAATTCCAGGATGAATGGTATTTGGGACCTTAATAAACTTCAATAAATAAAACAAAAAACGCTGAGTAACAATGGGACAGACAGTAGGATACAGTAGAGTTATTATTCATGCTGAATGCAGAAAGGAATTTAAAACAACTTGGTTATTTAAGGAAAATTCGAGCAATTTATTTGGACATGACCTGACAGAGAAATAAATACTAGGATGAATTTAGCAGGCTTCTGTATAAATCCACTGAATTTGGACAGTTTGATGGGTTAATTCTCTGTTGCAGACTGAGAAATTGCACTCTTCTTTAATGCTGCTATTCCTCTTGAACTGCTTTCAGTTCCATGGCAGTCTAGCAAAGCCAAAAAAGTTTCTTAGATGTTTCTTGTTGCTGCACTAGCTGAAATATTTGCCTGATTTCATGTCTGTTTTCCAAGGACATGTTATGTGAATCTGTTGCTTCTACCTGTTCTGTAAATATTTCAGCTTTGTGCTTAAGACTTTACAATGAAAAAAAATTGTCAGGTAGATTTCTAATCCTACAAAATTCTTCTGCTCTAGCATCCAATGTATACAAGAAATGTGTGAGGAGGTGGGCCTGTCCATGTAAATTCCTTTTTCCATACTAGCAGAACAGAGAGGGGGGCCTTTAAGGAGAGTCTTGAAACAGCTCAAAAGTATGCTTAAAATATTGAAATCCATAGGGATTAATTTGGCAGAAAGAGATTAAAACAGGAAATAATGCCAAATGAAGGAAGCTGAACACATAATTCATTTGTTTGGGTTTTGTTAAAGAAGGAAGTGATCAACTGCACTTGTAGCAAATCAAGTGATTGGTTTCTGTATATTAATAGGCCTTATTTTAAATAACATTCATGTTCAGGAAGTTATGGTTTCTACTTTGAATATGATGTGGTGCCTCACATGATGCCACATTGACCCTCACTGTTACACTTTCTTCATTTAATGCCAAGAAGTAACAGCTGAACAACAGTAATAGTGTAAAGGGTTAAAACTTCTCACTGCTGTACCTTTCCACGTTTCTTCCCAGAAGCTGTGAAGTCTATTTCTCCCGTGCAGTATGGTGGTTCTCTTTTGAAAACTTCCTCTTTGTCACTGCTGCAGAGCTTGGTTTCCATTTTCTCCATTGAATTAGTAAGGTGGTTACCAGTAGACCAAGATGTTCACTGAGATAACAGACAACTGGAAAATGAGGAGCTGATTAAATTTGAGAGGCCACAAAATCCATTAATTTATATCTAGCTGAGTTTTCAAATATTTCATTCTTATACTATTACGCTTATAAGTCTCAGCTGAAATTGGTGGTGTTTGTACCGAATGTTGAACTTTATATAAAGGAGAAGGCAGATTCCACACCAAAGCTGTAACATAAGTTATGAAAAGGCATGAAGGGGTAAGGCTCAACTCTCATTTAGCAGACAGAAAGCTGAGTTGAAGGATCCTTCAATCTCTCCAAAGTCATGTGGGGTGTCTCAGAGCCCAAAGGTGATCTTAATTCCACAAGAAAGAAAGAGAAGCCTTAGCCACAAGCTATGCAAACAAGAATATGTCTGTGTCAGTCTGAGTCATGTTTTCTTAGTGTGTTTATTCATCATGCTGCTATGACTTACATTATCTAACATGGACACTAAATAACTAAGTGGTGAGATTGTATTTCTCTGAAAATACTTTAGAAGCGATTTATTCCCCATCTGCTGTAGGAATAGGCTATTTATTCATAAATCAAAGTGTCTAAGGCCAAGCTGTACTCAACAAGAACATACAGTTCAAGAAGGCAGGTGGTTTTCTCTATATGTGGTTTAGGAATGATGGTGAGTAATCTGTCCTAGAGCAAAGGTCATATAGCAAGGGTTGTGCTTTGACATTACATAGGACAAGGAAAAGCTGCTCTTCTCCTATATTCCGGTTTGACTGAACTGATATTATTTGGAAAATAGAGGTTTCAATTTTTATGCTTTATTTAGTTTCTTTTCAAAACAAAAATAATGAAATAGCTCTCCCTTCTGCATTAACATAGCCAATTACTTAGTTCTTTAACAAATCCTTGTGATAGTAAGCCAGAAATGGTTATCAATAGTGCATTAATCTTTATTTCCTAAACCAAGAGATTTAATGTGGATTTAAAGTGGGTCGAACTAGCAAGTCTTTGTGGGTCTACCAGGATGCTCCAGCAGAGGGAGCAAACCCTCTCTTGGGAGCCTGTATCCTGCCGCTTCACCACCTGCTTTCTCCATGATCTTATCTCTTTTGTTCTTTTCTTTTCCTTCTGTGAAAAAGGTGTTTGGAGTTGCTTTTTTCCCTCTGATCCACCTGTGAAAAGTGGTTATGGACTCTCACTCATAATTGGTTTCCTCTACAGTTTTCCCACACCTCTGTATCCATCCCCAGACTTCTGTCATGCTAGTCACTTCTGGAGACAACTGAGTGTTTATTCTGAATGCTGAGACTAATTCAGTTAAGTCTTACCTAAAAGAACTTCTTTTGAATTTTCAACAACAGAGGTCACAGCAAAGCCCGACTCTTTTTCGAGTCCTCTTTTCCACGGATGATACAGCTTTATCTCCTAAGAGCACAGAGACAGTATTCTGGGGGGGGAAAGAGTTAATACAGAGTTATAACAACACATTTTGACTATTCTGAAGCACACAAATCACTTCCTGGGACTCGCTGACAGAACAAAGGATTTGATTAGGAAAAAGTATTCAGTTCTAAATTTTCAGAGTACATTTAGTCCATTTAGTCACCATTCATCACTGCCTAGATAGTGCACATTTATTTATATCTAGACAAAAGCAATGAACTTGGAATAGGAAGCCATTTACAAAGTAATCTGATAGTTAATTTGACCTCATAGATAGGCCCCAAGTGGTTCATTTTAAGTCTAGCTCTAGGCCTAAGCTTGCAAACTTTCATCATGCGGTTATCCATGGCTTCTATTTTAGAATGAAGACACTGAGCTGCTGAGATTTATAAGGAATATTCTTACATTTGGACTTTTTTTTTTTTTTTTTCCCCAGAAATAATATGTTTCTTGATTTTTAGTTTAGGATTTCTGTCCTACCATTTCTTGTTTCTGTTTCTACTATTTCTTCTACCATTGAGAACCAATATGAAGGAGACAAAAACAGATGAGATGCAGAAACAGAAGCTTTGTTCACAANTTTTTTTTTTTTTTTTCCCAGAAATAATATGTTTCTTGATTTTTAGTTTAGGATTTCTGTTCTACCATTTCTTGTTTCTGTTTCTACTATTTCTTCTACAATTGAGAACCAATATGAAGGAGACAAAAACAGATGAGATGCAGAAACAGAAGCTTTGTTCACAAGCTTTTTGTAAGACTGGAAAGTGAAGAAGGCAGCTGGTAACCAGCACTGCACAGGGCACTACTTTTTTTTTTTTTTTTTTTTTT
>NDXB01007332.1:48412-83746 GCA_002631895.1 Agapornis roseicollis | reverse complement strand
GGAGGGTTTTTTTTTTTTTTTTTTTTTTTTTTTAATAAAGCAGTGAACCATGACAGTAGAGACTGTGAGCTTATTTTGGGGAGGTATTATTTCATCTTTCCATCCCGTTCTTATACCACTTCTGCATCCCTGCAAGCTGCTGTCTGTGATGGGATACAGAGCTAAATGGAATTTGTTATGAACTTCTACTGCTGGTCAGGACATCTGTCAGCATCAAGAGTAGAAAAGTGATACTGAAAGAATAGCAAAACAAACCCCCAAATTGTGCAAGATTCTGAATTGTATCCACATAAGATTATAATGTATCCCTATATGGAGCTGAGAATCTACACTAGAAGAGATTGTGCACTATTATGGAATGATATTTTTTAAGTTTCTGCATGCAGCTTTCAGGAGCTTTTACAGACAAAGGCAATGAGCAATGCCAAGTAGCTTGCTTGATTTGGTTTGGCTTCAGTTCTAGTAAGATTTGACATGAACATTTTTCTTGCTTTATCTTCTACCTCTTGTTTGACTTCCAAGGAATAAATATGGTGACTTACAGTATGATTGCAGTAACATACAGGTGAGATCTTCCATGCCAGTGCAATGTTCCACCCAGTGGTGCTAACAGAGCAAGGAAATATTGCTTTGGTATTTAAAGGGGTGGGGAAGAAGATTTTAGAGGTTGCTTTATAGGTACTGTGCAGGCAGGGAAAAAAAAAAATCCCAACCAAAACCAAACAAAAAAATCCCCGAATGAAGCCAGAAGTTGCTTATACTATGAATGTTGCAACATTGATGGGGAAAAACCCCTGCTGGATAAGATAAGCACAAAGGCTGACCATATTAAATGTTTCCTTACTTTCCTTTATAGCTGTATCAGCTATTGTAGTGTAACTCCATGCTCTCATGGCAGAATTGCAGAACACTGAATGGATCTGTTCAAGTACTGCACACCACCTTACTACCACTTTGCACTTCAGTGGAGCTTTGCTACATATTGAACAGTCAGCACACAGACTGCATTATGTCCCTAATATTTGAATACATACTCAGAATAGGATATAACTGGCTCTGTAATTTACTCCTGGATTGTTAAAACTTCTGTTTTTAAAAAGCATGTGGTCATCTCACCTAGTGTCCTCTAATAAGCAAAGTAAGCAGGTAGTAACAAACTGTAATACAATCACAGCTTTTTGGTGTGCCTTTCTCCCAGGTTTAATCCAGTCTTGTTCTGCTTGGTTCCAGCTTTCATGTAAATCTCTGATGGTTTCAGGGGCTACTGCTTTGAGACTTCAGGCTGCACTAGATTGCAAGGGTGTTAGGTCACAGTAATTGGGTCAACTCATTGTGGTCAAAGTCATGACATTCCACTGCAGTCAGCTTAGCTGTGGTCAGTTTCATCAGTGCAACATAACAGAGTATATTTTAATTACAAGTGTCTGGAATAAGTCCATGCCTTGGGAAAGAATAAGCAGATAGCCAGAAAGAGGAACATGGTCTAAGGATGAGAGGAAAGATAGGGAGGAAAGCAAAGGAGAGACAAAGGCTATAAATACAGCTGGATGAAAAACCAATGACCAGTACTTCACAATTTTCTCCCTTCCCAGATACCACTTTCTGTTAAACTACTTTTAAAAAATACAACCTATTTTTAATCCCAATATTTAAAATTCCGCCCCCCCTCCTTGCCTCACAACAGTGGTCACTTGTACCACAGTGCCACATACAGACTGAACTTCACCTCCGCTCCCAGGCAGGGACGGGTGCTGCCGGAAAGACCTCCGAGCAGTTACGCCCGCCACCCTGGGTGCTGCCTTGAGGAATAATGTAACNCAACCTATTTTTTATCCCAATATTTAAAATTCCCCCCCCCCCCCCCCGTTATCTGTAAGAATTCCATTGTTTTAAATCTGATAAAGAGATTACTTGGACAAGCAATCAGAAATACTTAAGGGGGAGGGGGAAGCTACAAAAATCTTGCCTGCTGCAATATGTGCATTCGTATTTTCAATTTTGTGTACACACACACATATACATATTGAACAATCTTATTTTACTTCTGGTTCAGACTTAAGTACAGATTTTTCTATCTAGGCTGCTGCTACTTATTTAAATTTGTAGGTCAAAATCTGTCCTAGATGTTCCCATTGACTACAAACATCTATGGAAAGTATGTACCGCTAATGATTACCAAGTTTAAAGTATAACCTAGAAATTCATTTCTAATTAGCAAAGTAAGATAATTATGAGGAAAAGACAATTGCAGTTCCACCTACATCTGGAAATGTGAGTCAATGTCATTTGCATTAGGGATGGACTGATTAAATCATTCCAGGTGTCATCTAGTCTCATGAATCATTATTTCTTTAACCTCATAAGTAGGGAGCAGTTAGAATTGTCACACTGTACAGGCAGCGCTTGTGGCACTGGAGCTTGCAGGTCCTAATACGGTTTAGTCCTTTATTTGGATGGTCCGAACTTTGTATTTGGACATCCTAGATTTCTGGGATGTAGAAAACTGGCAGGGAGGTATAATAAATTCAGGGGAACAATTGTGATGGCTGTAGGGAAACTCCAAGGTGGATTGCTGCGGAGATGCTTTCCTGAGGGATTTATCCAGGAAAAATGATATCAGAATTGCAAAGAAACATTTTGAGAGCTATGTACATCTCTTTCAGGACTGTTCTCCCTCCTGGCTCTTCTTCCTCATTCCTCTGACATGCCTTCTCTCCCCAGCCTCCTTTTCCCTTACTTTTCTCCATGTTTCCTTCAGCTTTCCACAGGCTCTTTCTAGCTATTGTTGCTGCCACTTAGCCCACTGTGGATGTGTATCTCTTCCATGTGTGGTAAGAAATAACAGATGTTGCACCTCCAGATGGGTGACAAGGTCCACTTCAGCCTTCTTTTAGATTTTAACCAGGATTAGTCTGTGTCGATGGAAGGAAGAGAAGTCAAATCTAAGCCTTTCAAACATACATTGTGAAAATGGGTGCAGTCAAAGGATGGCTTGACCTCAATTGTTATCTTCAAGGGTAATGGTTCGATTAAGAGAGTAGGCGTATGGTAATCATTAGTTCTCAGGACTTGGCACCAGTAAGAAATCTCCTTTATATTAGTACGCTGATCAGGGACACACCCTGGCTTTTAATTACTAGCAGATTCCTCCACCCACTCAAGGAGTACATTAAAATATGTAGGTGAAATGATTAAATGCAGTAATAAAGTAGTCCCAGTATTGCTGATGTTAAACCAGTCACAAAGCCCACCCTTAGCTACAGTGGCTGATGGAGCAATTCCATTGGTTTATAAACATTGAAGGAAGCTTTCATGTGGAGCAAAAGAAGACAGTGCAAGTTACTGTGTCCTTGCTGGTGCAGGATAGGATAAGCTACCAATCCTAATAAAAAGTAAGCCTTAACTGTTGGTCAGAAAAATAATGATGCAGTGTGAATAGTAAGGGGGAATCTGCAACAGCAACATAAAACAGACTTCACTTGAGCAGGAAAAATTAGCTACCAAGACACATAATGAGATACCACTGGCTAAACTGCAGTCCTATTACAAGTAGAGCAAATGTAAGTGAGCAATATTATGCTGTTGTTACAAAAGAATAACGCTGGTAGGACAGTATAAACAGGATAGCCTCCAGGAAGTCACTTAGCATTAGCTGCACTATTCTGTCTGGTTTGGGCACGGCAGTTTAAACCATGACAGATTTCAAGGGAATTATGGACCAGCTGGAAAAAGTTTGAGCAAGAGAAGTAACAAGGACAGAAACCTTGCACTAAAAGATATGGAAAGCTTGAGCAAATCAGAATTGTGTAACCAAAAGCAGAGAAGATTTCAGGAAGGGAAAAGGAGAATGTAATAGCCTACCACTCCAAAATGATGAAGAGAAAGATCATTTATACTTGTGGCTAGCACAACAAGTAATGGGCTCAAGAGAAGAACAGTAACAATGCTTCCCAGGCATACAGGAGTAACCACACTCAAAGAAATACTTCCTTGGAAAAAATTAAACCCTTATACCACTGCTAAGGGAGCAAGCAAAACAATCAGTACAAAGTCCCCAGTTGTGTATTCTGTATATTGTGTAGTCTGTAAATTGTGACCCAAAGAGCTTGACCTTGACCTACATGTTATTGCAACCCTGAGAGCTGGATATGCATCTGTAGCTCTGATCCTCAAGATACACATATGTTTATGTAACTTCACTAATGGAAATGCTCCTACTGACTTTAGTGCAAGTACTCACTCAAGGAAAATTCCATCAGTGAGTTTACTGGGCCATTGCCAGCAACAATGTAATGGAATTATTTGCTTTCAATAGTTGCCATGTTTTCCTTCTTGTTTTGGATTAAAATGTAATAAATATGAAGAACAAAGCAGGTGCAGGAGATCAGAATAAAGAAAAACAGAGAAGTGAAGGGTAGAGTAAGGACTGCAAAACTCATGTTCAATTTCAGCATGTGCTCTAAAAATGAAGTTGATGGACTCTAACTCATGAGTACCTTTAAGTGTGAAGAAACAGGATTTCGATCACAATGGATGTAACAGAAAAGGGGAAGTATAAGGAACTTGCCATGGAAATATGTTTATATGATGTGAGACAAAAGGAAATATTCATTAGGGAAAACAAATACATGTGTATCTGTGTAAAAGACTGATGTATGTGCAGTTATATACATTACCTTGCTTATATTTATGCTGCAGGTTTGGAAAATATTTGTCAGGAATTAGTATATTCAAATTCTCATGATGATGCATGAAATGTTTCTGCTTCACAGCCTAATGACAAAGCAGAACCATCTGCCATGATTGCCAAGGAATTGCTAAATAAAGCATGTTATTTCACCTAGGCATGGTGAAATACACCAGCAGAAATCATGGCCAGCTGACCTGCACATGGCTTTGTCATTCCTGTAGCAAATAAATCTTTGAGACCTGAAGAAATAGAAAAAAGGAAACAAAGAAATGATTGTCACAAGTGCAACTGCAACTATAGTACACTACACATCACTCACGTTCAGACAAGAGGGATAAGAAAAGCCGTTACTGGCGAAGATGAGAGCTGGAGGGATGCAACAAGTACACAGCAAATAACTTATGAGATGGTTTCTCCATACTTTGACTAGGGCAGAGAGAGGCAGGCTAGCTGATACTGACATCAACCTTAGGAATGTGTTTCCTAATTAGAGACTTTGAGTTTGTAGACACAGGGCTAGGCAGACACTTGAAGCAAAATCATGCAAAGAAATGAAGCATAGAAGTGACCTAGTAAACCAGAAGTTTAAGTTTCCAGATACATTTATGCGAATTGGCCCCACCATAAGATTTCAGAAACATTAGTGTTATCAGTTTCTTTGCTAGCACAGCAGTTGCTACAGAGTGTTATTTCAAGTAATTCCTCTTTACTGTATCTGTGCACAGTCAACAATCAGAACAAAATGTCAGAGGAGGAAGAAATTATTTTGATACCTCATCAACAACAGCAAGGCGGAGAGCCTTGTTACTGAGCTACTATAGGCTTTCTAGGATATGTCTCTTGAGCCTGGTCCTTGTAATTGCTAGGAAGGACACAAGGCTGCAAGACAAATCAAGTATTCACAGGAGTCTTCCTATTATTTTCTAGGGGAGTGGATTGTGCTTCTGTTTGGCTGGGGTTAGCACCAAGCCTTTAACAAATGAATGTGCAAAATGCTAATGCAAATTGTCTTTTTTGTTTCCATCTTCATTTGCTTTACACAGTAAAGAGCATCAGAGGCTATTTGAATAATGTGCTTTTAGTGAGTTTGCAGAAATTTGCATATGGATGTCAGACACTGAATTTCATAGAAGAGGATTTATTCTGGGGAGAAAACCTGAGAAGGTAGAGAGCTGATAAAAGAGAAATGTAGACATCAGGGAAGTAAACAATGGAAGGTGCAGATGGAACAGATGAGAGAAAAAACATAGCAACACTGCTTGATTAAATTTAAGGAATTGGCTGTGCTTATATAGCACATTGTGTATGGGGTGTTGAGGGAGGCTGACACTATCTTCAAATAGTCCTGGACCTTCACTGCTCTGCTCCCACTGCATGACATGCCACTTTGAAGCTGTGCCAACAAATGTTTTTATGTGGCCTCACAGTGAATCAGACTGAGTTCACTTGAACTCATTTTTACCAGGTCATTTTTCATCAGGATCAGTTTACTAATGTGGTATACAGTGTGACACACAAACTCCTGAAAATAACGTATTGTGAAACCACAACTGTAGTTCATGCTGAAAGAAGAAGGATGTGGGAGTAGTTCCAACTCTAAACAAGTGCTTCAGGAAGTACAATGTTCAGGTAAGGCAGACAAAACCATAACTGAACATTTTAGTTGAATATGGACCCTATGTGGACACTGGTGAATGAGTACTATTGAAAACAAAGGACACAATAAACACTACTGCAAGCAGAAGTATTAGAAAATAAAAAGGATCAGTTCTTGGGAACTGGAAAGGCTTGAAATAATTCAGTGTGGTTTTGCTGAGATCAGCTAGTATTTTTCATTTGTGAAGACCACAATATACTATACTTGTAGAACCTGAAAAAGTTCACAAATGTTTCCCTTGATGCCAACAGCTGGTTTCACAAATTAAGACCCTAGTATTAAGTACCAATCTTTACAAATTTCACTTTACAAGTTGTGCTAAAATAATCCTTACCTATTTTTAAGCCTGTCATGTGTACAGTATTTTTTTTCCTTTAAATTTCATGCCTGTAGCCACACATTTTTTATGGAACAGAGCAATTTTTATGGGGGTTGGAAGGGAAACCTTTGCTGTGTTTCCTTGTGGGACTGCTTTCATCATCTCCTGTTTGTAAGAGCTTGTTTGGTGGTTTAGGCAAATTTTGAGAGCTGAAAAGGGAAGTGTATTCAAAATCAAGACTCTCTTGCATAAGCCATGTACACAGCGAACTTTGAGAATTCCAAACCTTAGGAAAATATTATAGTCTGCTTTGTTTCTTAAATATAACAAAGCTGCGGAGACAATTTTTGAATCTACTGCATTGTACAAAAATGGTAATGGCAAAATTGATCATCAACAGTTTTAAGTTTTTTTTCCCCTGATAAGACATGAAACTCTACCTTTTTCAAATAACTACAAAATTTGTGTTGTATATGGATGTGGTGGTGAATTTCAGGAAGCCTCATGCTCAAGCACCCCTGAGGTCACTGGGCTGTGTTGCACATTTAGAAATTGAAGCCACTGAATGCATTATAATGTGTATTTTAATTCTTTTTCATAAATATGGATGTAGCATCTTGCATATAGCAAGCCCTGCCAACCCTAGATTTTAAATATATGCTTGTCTCCTACTGCTAGGAAGCCTAGCCTTTCTTTTTTCCTCTGTATAGTATTGGTATTGAACCCACAGTTGCAGCAAACCATAGCAAATTTGCCCTTTGGCACTCTTCCTTGGGTTACATATCAGATAGGTTCAGATCAGGTCCAAATGAATAAGGATATTATAAAAATGCAGGGCACAGAAGAACGTGTTTGAACATGACATATAGATGAAAATGGTTGACCTAAAGTTGTTAACGACTGCTTTAGTGTCTAGGAGAAAGAGGTACCTCATATATATGTTTGGGATACTCAAGATAATCTCTGCCTGTAGACAGACAACAGGCATGTGCTGGCACAGAGATTCCAAGCCTGTCAAATTCACTGTGCTAAAAGCATCTGTTGCTTCCCCATATGCACATGCTTTCCCTGTGTCTTAACAGTTCTGTTGGCAGGTGAACTCATGGCAATAACCAGTTATGAACAGGAGGTAAATCTTCAAAGGTGGTCAATTCTGTGCTTGGCAGAGATTAACATGCTGTAGAAGATAAATAGAATAACAGATGTTTTCATAGAGTAGTTAGGGTTGGAAATGACCTTAAGATCATCTAGTTCCAACCCCCCTGCCATAAGCAGGGACACCTCACACTAAACCATGTCACCCAAGGCTTTGTCCAACCTGGCCTTGAACACTGACAGGGATGGAGCACTCACAACCTCCCTGAGCAACCCATTCCAGTGCCTCACCACCCTAACAGGAAAGAATTTCTTCCTTATATCAAATCTAAACTTCCCCTGTTTAAGTTTGAACCCATTACTCCTTGTTCTGTCACTACAGTCCCTAATGAAGAGTCTCTCCCCAGCATCCCTATAGGTCCCCTTCAGATACTGGAAGGCTGCTATGAGGTCTCAACACAGCCTTCTCTTCTCCAGGCTAAACAGTCCCAACTTTCTCAGGCTGTCTTCATATGAGAGATGCTTCACTTGATGTTTATAGATATTCAAGGCCTTTCTGAGCTGTGTTAAAATGTCTTCTGCCTCACCCAGCATAATGTGATCCTGAAAAGAGCAATTACAGACAAACCCTACCTCCTCCCCCAGCCCCCTACCCCCCCTTTTCAACAGTGTATAATACAATAGTGGGGATGGTGGGGGGTATAATACTTATAGATCTAAGGTACTGTGATAAGAGGCAAAAAAAACCAACAACCAAACAGATNAATGTGATCCTGAAAAGAGCAATTACAGACAAACCCTACCTCCTCCCCCAGCCCCCTACCCCCCTTTTCAACAGTGTATAATACAATAGTGGGGATGGTGTGGGGTATAATACTTATAGATCTAAGGTACTGTGATAAGAGGCAAAAAAAACCAACAACCAAACAGATCCCATTGCTTCCATTAGCACAAGGTCCTGCTTTACTGTAATAGCAATGTAGCTACCCATATTAAATACATGATGGGACAAGTTATGTAGTGCTCTAGTGTACCACAACTTATTGGGATGACTTAGTGTTACACTTGCCACACAGTCAAGCATAGGTAGTGTAAAATGATAAATACTATTAAATGTGAAACTGAAGCAGGGTACATATTAATCCCAGGTGAAATAATTAGCAGATATTCAGTTTATTTCTATGAAGGTCTTAAAAAGCCTATTTTGAGGGTAATAGACCTAGTGCCTTGAGAATGTGTGTACCTAGTTTTATTTACATGAGAAGTTCTCTTGAGCTACCCATTAGAATAAAGAGCATTATATACCAAAGACAAGGATGACTTTCACCTTTCTTGATTTTAGTTTTTTAACTCACTAGGAGAAGATGCTTTCCCAGATGAAGAGTTAATAAAATTAGCCAGGCTCTGACTTGACAGCATTTCTGTCTGTGTCCCCTGTGGTGTTGTCTGAATGTAGAGTCTTTAGAGGTAGTTAACTGCCTTTTATCAGAAAACTTCAAATAAAAAGGGTTTTTCTGCCTTAACTCTGTCACCTAATGTTCAGATAACCTGTTGTTCTCAATGCAATCTTGTAAAATAAAAATTACACTAAAAGTTTAGAAAAACAAATATTAAAATCAACACAGAGTTGAAGACATCATCTGTGCCCTGAGATATTGTTGGGAATTGCCTTCAAGGGCTGAGGATGACTGGACAGCAAACACATGTAAAACTATAACAGAGTAGCACAGTGTATAGTTATATTCATGCATGCTCATGTCTTAAACTCATGGGGCTGGCAGAAGAATCCAACAGAGTAGGAACCCTTACAATGCAGGAGTGTAGAAGTCATGGATCTACCTCTGCACGTTGCTGTCTCAGAAACAGCTGTATAGTCGACAACTGCCTTACTGTAACAGTTATGCAGTCTGCTTATATTAGGCCAAAACCATAGCCATATACATAGCCATAGAGTCTAGATACAAGAGTCTGTGAAGCTTGTTATTCCTAGTGCAAGCTAAAAGATTGTCTTAACAGTGGAAAGCTCAACAGTAGAACATTGTTGATGTTGAATTGCAGAATGGGACAAATGCAGTAACATAGCTGCTATTTGGTACTACTTTGTAAGGTACTTTACTACTTTAGTATGGTACTACTTTGGTACGAAAACCAAAGTACTGAACAGAAAAAAAACTACAGAAAGCAATAAAGAACATAGACAAAGGGCAACAACACATAGCTTGTGAAATTCCTGATATGGAAAATCTGGAAATTTTACATATCCTTTATTATTCAAAAGGAACAAAGAATAGCAATTACTGTTTTGTATAACTGCTGATTACTCACAGATGATGAAGGGAAAGAAAAAATTGAAGTAATGATCTCTTCTTAGATGAATCACAAGCATCTTTTAATATACATAGTATAGTTAGTAATCCTACCTGCTGGGTGTCTTTTGTAACAGGCGTGCACATCCATCCCTACTGCTGAAGGTGGCTATTGTTACCAATGCTGTTCGCTGCCACTCCCTTTTTCTAGTTGGGAAGAGGAAGGTGTTACCAGATTGCCTAGCACACCAGTCCTATGACAATAAAAGTAAACATTGCTAGTGTATAATGATACTGATAGCTCTTCCCTTGGATGACAATAAGCCCTGTGCAACAGATGAAGATGCAAATGAGAAGCATTTCTCTGTAGCAGTAGTGGAGCATGGAGTTATCAGAAACAGACAACAACCAGGAATATACTTTAGCTGTGAATGTATTTTTTAAATTAACTTTTCAAATTATTGCAATAACTTGGTAGTTGAGTAACTGCATTGGTAACTAATCCTACATTCCCTTTGAGAAGTCACATTCTTTCCCCAGCTACAGAAATCTTTAACAGATTTCCAAGAGCACATATGTGTTCAGTCTAAGTGCTCTCTTAACGATTAAGGTTTCCAAACAAACACTGTCCAGTTGTCTTTACTGATAGCTTAATATTTTAGTGCATAGCATGTAAACCTTGAAAGTGAATCTATTTAAAGGATTTATTCTGTATTTAGAACACAAATGTTGCATTATCATGCTTCCTTAGGTAACTTCCCTATGGGGCTTTCTTGATACATAACAGACCTCATTTGGTATGAATTACTGCAGTTCAGTTTACTGGTCTGAATCAAAGCTACTTTGAAGAAGCCAAATATATGCCCAAGCTTTTCAACTTTCTTATGATCACATTAATGTGTTTCTTCAAAAATTTTTGTCCTTCACTATCAAAATAAGTGGTATGATTCCTATAGGTTTGTACTGGGGCTTTGGTTTTTTTGGCACAAATTGATGTATGCCATAAATATTCTGTGTCCTCAAGACAGATTTTGCTATTTTTATAGGCTTTAAATTCTCCTTTCTTCTGCAAGTCTGGATTCCTCTATACTTTTTATTGTAAAACATTTAGAAAAATGTATCTCTGATGCATCACTTTGATTACAATATAAACTGACATAAAACAGTCTGATATCTAAATTCTATCTGTTCAAGAGAACAGCAGATTTTGTTTCTCTTATTATGACCCATGTAATTATTCTGAATTGCTTTAAAATTTCCTTTATATATTAATATGCCACATTTTTTTTAACTATGTGTTTCTATTAATGCTTTTATTTCTAGGAGTACAATTGTGTTAAATTCCATTACATATGAGTAATAAGTCCTTTATCTTTCATCTTTGTTACAACAGTGATAGTTGCTTTAAATATAAACCCCTGAAATTAAGCAGAACCTTAATCAAGAAATGTTCTCTGAAAGCTGAACCAGATCGTAATGTATGGTGTTGAAGGCACTGGCTATTTTTATCCAGGTCTAACTACTGATTTGACAAAAAGCATTAGGTGCTGAGTCTGTGAAAGTCATAGCCTAAACAGAAGTTCTTCTCTAAAGCAAAACTGAGTGGTTTGCTTAGTTTAATCTACAATTAAGGAGTAATACTGGGTCTGAAACCAAACTCTTCACTTACCAGACCCTGAGTGAGACTCAGTCCCTCCTAAACTATACTTCTGTCTTCTCTGTTGAAATCCTGTAATTTTTTTTATCTAAGTGCTATTTAAACTGCAGTATTCTGTCAAGCAAACTTTTTTTTTGTTTTGTTTTCCCTTTTGAAACAAGGGGGGCACAAAATGGAATATATAAACCTTTAGAATTAGTTTTAAGTAATGTCAAGTTTGATGGCTTTGTAACAGTAGCAATGGAAAATTACTGAGGGGCATGATACATAGAAAAAAATAGAGTACAGCTAGAGAACACACTCAGAATTCTTGTACAAGATAAATTGAGAACACACTGAGAATTCTTGTACAAGATAAAAGATTTCTCTGAACCACTTCCTTCATGTTCTCCCTCTGCTCAGAAGCAGACATGTTTATTGTGAACCAATTTCCTGTACAGTTTCATTACTTTTTCTGGGGAGTTCTAATACAGCTTGCTGGCTGTTCTGACCATTCTTCACACTTGTGCATCTGTCTCCCTTCCGGGCAGCTTTCCAGGTTTCATGTCAGTCTGCTGAGAGGGAAATAATGCTTGAGTATGAAGATTCATAGATTACTATCTTACAGTTGCCTGAGATTAAAAGTTTTGTAGGCTGCCTAATGCAGCTGCTATACTGCAAATTCATAACACTTTATTCAGCTCTTCCCACTGCCTTGCTCAGGCTGTGTATGTGCAATGACTTACTACTTACATTCCTTGGCCTCCTAAAGTGAAATTTTCATTTGAATGTTCATTTAGTTGAACCGTGTCTTATAACATTTCATAGAATCATAGAATGGTTCGGGTTGGACCTAAAGATCATCAAGTTCTACTTGCCTGTCATGGGCAAGGACACCTTCTACTAGACCAGGTTTCTCACAGCCCCATCCAGCCTGGCCTTGAACACTTCGAGGAACAGAGCAGCAACAGGTTCTCTCATTAACCTGTTCCAGTGCCTCATCATCCTCACAGTAAAGAACTGCTTCTTAATACCTAATCTAAATCTGCCTTCTTTCAGTTTAAACTCATAACCCCTTGTTCTTTCACTACATGCCCTTGTAAAATGCCCCTCTCCAGACTTCCTATAGGGCCTCCCTTCAGGTGGAAGGCTGCTATAAGGTCTCCCCAGACCCTTCTCTTCTGCAGATTGAACAAGCCCAGATCTCTCAGCCTGTCTTCATAGAAGAGGTTATCCAGCCCTCTCATCACCTTTATGGCCCTCCTCTGGATTTGTTCTAACAGGTCCACATCCTTCTTATGTTGGGGGCCTGACATGCTCAATCCTCAACAGATTCCCATTGCTCCCCCTTCAATTATTAACCACAGCCATTGATGTGCTAAAGAGCTACGTTTGTTTTTCCTTTGTATAGTGGTGGGCCTGTAATTTAGAAGATCAGTGTTATTGGTGACAATTAAGTCTGTTACTATGTGGCTGATAAGTCCATTTCTGTGTTTGTTCACATGGGGAAGTTTCACAGCAATGGCAAATGCAATAAAAAGGAAGAATCTCTATAGTATCAGCAGCAGTTAAGGCATTCATTGAAGTTTGTATTTCCATTCAAAATACAGTGTCTTGATTTAAAATCCCAGCATTATTAGATCTGTCTGCACACCACAATTTCGTAAGATGTTCCAAGGCATCCCTACCTTTATACTGAAAATCCTGTTTCTTTTCTTCCCCAGAAAATCTGAATACTTAACATGCAACCACATCTAGTATTAGAGCCACAAAGGAGGACAGGGCTATTATCCCATTTACAAATAAAGAACCTGAGGCACAAATAAGAACAATGACACACCAGAGGTTATACAGGAAGTCTGTGGGAGAACTGAGAGCTGAGCTCTGGTCATTCAACTCTGAGGTTAAAGATTGGAACTTTCCTCTGATGGAGGACTGAAAATACTTTCTTGAATTCAGTATGCTTACAGGAATTTGGCGCTGTCTGATAATTTCAAGTAAAAGCCCAGCCTACTTCTCTATTGTTTTTTTTTTTTTTTTTGGTTTGTGGTTGGTTTTTTTTTTTTTTTGGTTTTGGTTGGGTTTTTTTTTTTTTGTTTGTTTTTTTTTTTTTTTTTTTTTTTTTGGTTTGTGGTTGGTTTTTTTTTTTTTTTGGTTTTGGTTGGGTTTTTTTTTTTTTGTTTGTTTTTTTTTTTTTTTTTTTTTTTTTGGTTTTTTTTTGGGTTTTTTTTTTTTTTTTTTTGTTTTGGTTTTTTTTGTTTTTTTTTTTTTTTTTTTGTTTGTGGTTTGGTTTTTTTTTTTTTGGTTGTTTGTTTTTTTTTTTTTTTTTGCATTGACAGCTACCCATCAAACTACTAAGTTTATTAGGGTTTAATTTCATGTATTATTCCTTGTAATGGTAAATGTCAAATACTCTGCTGTTCTCTTTCAAATATTTTCTTAGATTATTGTTGGAGCAAGTCCAGAGGAAAGCCACAAAGACGATCAGAGGGCTAGAGCATGTCTCCTATGAAGACAGGCTGAGAGAGCTGGGCTTATTCAGCGTGGAGAAGAGAAGGCTCTGGGGAGAGGTTGTAACAGTCTTCTAAAACCTAAAGAGGGCCTACAGTAACACTAGTGAGGGGCTTTTAAAAGGGCAAGTAGTGATAGGACAAGGGGGAATGGCTTTAAACTGAGAAGGTAGATTTAGACTAGCTATAAGAAAGAAGTTCTTTACTGTGAGAGGGTTTTGAGGCACTGGAACAGATTTCTTAGAGAGTTCTCTTTAAAAATGTATGTACCCTAAAAAGGTTTACACATCAGAATATTCAATCTTCATACCTCAGCAAGACAGGCTTCTCAAGTAAAAGACTTACTGTGACAGAGAACATTCTGATAATAAGTTATTACTTCTCCTTGTCTTAAAAGAGACCTGTAAAAGGCAAAATACCTCAAAACCAGCTGTGACTGTGGTTGAATGGCAAAGTTGAGCAGGCTTGTAAGCAGTAACATAATTTTCTAAATGTATGAAATAGTTTCCTTGTTCTTAAAGTGATAACTACTTTTCCTTTTTCTTAATGTTAAAAATATTTTTTTATCTCTCAGTTTACTTAGAAGGAGGGATTATGAATGTTAAGAAATTATTTATGTCTATTATGAAAAACGTCTGAAGAAAAAGAAACCAAACCCAAACCAAAATGCAAAACACCTGTAGCCTGTTCAGCCAGACCAGACAAATTTGATACTTTAGCCACTAGAGGGACCTCCAGGAATAGAATATACAAAAACATTTGCAAAGGTTATTTTGAAGTACTAGGTGTCTTTCTAAAGAAAAACGAAAAAGCTTTGCAGGTCAAATAAACTGCCGTGGTTTTTTTATAATGAGTTATATATTTATAACTATATATTTATACTTATAATGAGTCTGAAACAATGGGAAATATGAATTAACTAACTACCTCATAGACGTTGTCAAGAAAAAGCAATTATTTTTCACCTGGTGGGGTATGACTTCAGAGATTGTTTCCTATTCATTGAATTAGCATGGTTAGCACATCTGCTTTCAAGAGACTTGTAATTTAGCAGTAAGTTTATGTTGTGTTGCTCTTCTGACAAGCACAAAGTAAATAAAGTTATTATCTTTTCAGAGTGTCTAACAATAGGATTTGGATGTGGTGCAGAGAGTCTGAAATCAGTAAGCTTATCGCTAACGTTTTACACTTCTGCAATACTATACTATACTATATATAGAAGAAGCTTTGGTGTTCTTCACACACAAGATTTTTGGGCTCTGCAGAGCACAAATTAGCAAGTTTTAGCTTTAGTGTAGCTACTGTAAAACATAAAATCCTGCTAATATACTGACTGGGCTTCTGAGACACTGAGGATGAGGACACAAAGAAAAGAACTGCAATTAACCCAATTAGCAAAAGGTCAGGGATGAGACTAGAATTTGGCATTAAATCCCAATTACGGAACAGGTTTAAAGAATTTTTGCAAGACTAAATTATGTTGCATTGTTTAGCTTTACCTGTTATAATTGTACTAGTGAAATGAAAAATCTTATTTTGTGAAACAACCTGAAAGTCCAGTTTCTCAGAACTGACTGCTGTAGTCTATCCACTGCATTTTATAGTTTCCAATTTGTTTACATTCAGAGGTTACTTGCTGAGAAAAAGTGTAGTGGCAGTGGAAGAGACGTTGCTAATACCTTTTCTACTATTCTTTACTGGGATTTTTGGGGGGCTTGGGGCATTAGAAAGCTCTTTGCTGAATTATTGTTTGAAAAATTTTCATTTCTGCCAAAGTTAGCATTCTATTCCTTGCATTGCATGTGTATAACCTCCCATTGGTTTTGTAGTAAACTACCTGTAATTAAAAGACACACTGAACCACAATTAAGCTTAACTGGTAGACTGATGATTCCTGACATCAGAAGTGGATTGCCAAGTGGACTCTACTGAAGAATGATTACCTATCTATGTCATTCCATACATGTGAAGTAGGATGTTGTATGTTACAGATTAACACGGCCACAGGCAGGAAGTGTTCCTTGACCAGGAAGAGATTTAGTGGTAACTAGTGATTTCTTTCTCAGCTGCTTAGAGTGGAACCCTTCCTGAAATACCACAACACCCTTTTATTAAGCACAGTCCCTTCTGTAAGTATGGAGCAAAAATTTGGGGGGCATTTCAGAAGTTCAGTTAATTTATTTGGCACTTATTCAGTAGTGTTGTTTGATACTGATTTTAGTCTAACCAAGAGAGGGTTTGTGACTAATGCAAAGAGGAGAATTTTCTTCTCTTGTGAGAAGATGATGGAACAGTCTTTCCATTTGAAGAATGCTATTAGTCACTCTGACCTTGAATACCTCTGCATATGCAAGAATGTGCATACTGTATCCTGTATGGCATTACATGAGTAATCAAACACCTGTTGAGACTAACATGCTTCTGAGATTAAAATATACCACATCTGCCTTAATGATGAAAATGAATGTTGCAGTGTTTTGTCAGCCTCTTTAGTTTTTTAGTTTGGAGTGATACTTTGAAAAGAATGCTTTTTCAATTATGAAAATTGCTGAATGATTAACCACATCAAAGAACTGGTGAGGATAGGACACTACAGGCAGCTGCTGAAACAGACTGGAGAGAATACATGTGCATGTGTGTACCAGTGTGTCTGGCCAAGATTTCATAAAGGTATCCCCTCTTAGTTTTACCATACTTTAAAAAGTTTCAGATTTTTATTTTTCCTACTGACAATTTATTCAAGATTTGCAAGTAGTTTGGGAGCAGGAGAAAAGTGTTAAGTTTACAACATGTGAATCACCAAAGCAGTTAGCTTCTAGCTCCATTTATTCTTCATCCTAACTGCTACTGAGCCCTTCAAGGGCTCTGCCCTGAAGTGCTGCTCGTAAAGAAGTGAACTTTTAGGATCCGAATTCTTCAGAATCACTTATACTTGGAAACATTTTGTCAAGCAGCAACAAAAGCAAATAGAACAGGCTAACACTGATCGTGGGAAAAATGAAATACACTTACTGACATAAACCAAAATTCCAATTGGCTGATACTGGCATTTCATAGAAATGAATGTTCATTAACAAGAAAAACTGAGAGTCTACCAAGTATTGTTGCAGATATATGCTTGCTCAGTCTTACCTGGAAGAGTTCTTACTTTTATTTTTTGAACTATTTTTTTTTTTGTAGTTGTTGAAGACAAAGAATAGAAATATTATTCTAAATAGCAGGGCTAATCCTATGGACTTCATTTTGGACCAATAATCACATGAAAACAAAACAATAAAAAATTGTTTGGGTGCTGAAACTCTAAATATATGCTCAGAACCTTTCTTGAAACTTCAGGACTTAAAACCTGAGCATTGGTAGAGCATAGCATTCACTCACAACAGCACCAATATTGTTTAAAAACCTATGAAACAATGTAAAAGAAAATAATTATAAATGTAGATATAGCCATGCAGTAAGACAGCATTCAGACAGACAGTGTTAATTGGGATTGTCAGCTGCTGGACTGGACAACCTCCAAACTCCAGATATCTGGTGTGTACCACTATCTTCTGCAATGTTGCTACTCTCTGTTGACTAGACTCCTAAACTTACTGAATCCACAGTTAAAAATAACCAAACCAACAGAAAGGGGTGAAAATTAAAAGCCAGTTTAAACTTTCTGAATAGAAAGTTATCTGCTGTTTTCTTGAAAATATTTGTCTTGAAAGAGACTGATAGAAGAGCAGATTGCATAAACACCTTTTAAAAATTTGTCTTTTTTTGGCAGGGATTAGTCTTTTTTAGGAAGTTATTTCATTAATGTGGTCTTTGACTTCACAACTGATCAACTTCTGAATTGTTAGGTTGCTTCTGCAGTGTTAATATATTTCAAGAGGAGGAACATGTGTTTCTTCTTGTTTGTCCAAGTTTTGTTTGTCCTGTTCTGTCTGTAGATAGACACTTCAGATGTCACTGAAGACAGCATTTCAGGAGAGATACAGCTATATTGTCCAGTTTTCAGGAAATAATTTGAGTGTATGGTCTGGGACGTGTTTTGCCTGTCAACTAGGCTGCTGTAATCTTTAATGCTGAAGGATGAACATCTCGTGTGTCTTTCTATGCAGCAGCTGTCCCAGTTAGTAGCACTGTACTGTTGTGCTTTTTGAATGTATGTCAAACGTATTGCTTTCTCTAGACTTTCTTATCCTGGAAATCCTTGATGGTGCTACTGCTTTTGTTGACTCAGAGAAAGCACAAACAGCAATGGTTAATAGATGCCTAAATCGTAGGTAGAGCAATGACACCAGTAACTGTGGATCTTCCTGATCAAGGGAGCTGAAATAAATTCACTTGAAGGAAAAGGTGAACAGAACTAACCTGACGATTCTCCCTAGCCATACAGCTATAGGACCACAAGGCACTAAGGACGAAGGGCAAAGTTATTACTGCACATTATAAGTATTCTACCTTAGTGGTTAGGCTTTTGGGGCATACTGCAATTTCAAGTACATTGCAGTCTCCATATCTGGAGTTTCTACTGGTGTGCTAAGTTTTGACTAGCAAGGTCTGTTATCAGGGTAAATCTGCTGGATTTATACAAAAGAAGAATAAACATATTGAAGAGCCAGGAACAAAGATTTTGCTTAAATTTAAACTCTAAAGTTACACTGGCATAAAAGCATAACCATTGTTTATTAACATATTGTGATCAGCTAAAGAATGGAAAATAAGATTACCAAGGTGTACAGTGAAAAATATATATAGGTACTCAGAAAACTGTTCTTAATTGCAATTTGATGATATATATCTCCCTGTCTTGCCACTGAAATGGCTAAGCCATGGTCTTCCCAGGGTTTAAAAGTGAAGCAAAAAAAAATATAATCACTTTCCACATTCCTTGTCTCTGAACCATAAGGCTGAGGTTTATTTGTTCAATGTGTTATTATGTTTTCAAGCTTTTCTTTGTGTCTGAGGTTGGGTTACATAGTTGCTTTGCAGCTTACTGATCTGCAACTTTTAATAGGAATAGTTTTAATGTAATAACATGCCCCTGTGAATAGGACTTTTTAATTGATTGTGACTATTTAAAAAATTTATTGTCATACAGTTACTGCTATGTGAATTCATATAAAAAATCTAGCACTTTATTCTCAGTTTAGGACTGAATCGCATTTACTTTCATCACTGGCTGTATTTTTAAAATTAACTACTGACTTGATTAAACTGTGGACTCTCCAGTAAACAGAATGCAACAAAATATTTGCTCTAATTCAAGAAGAATAATAAAAAAATCAAGACAAAGCAACTCTTTCTAACCCCTCCTTGAAAAAAGTTCTTCAGCATGTTGCCTGCTATAGCTGGGCAAAAGTGGAAAGTGACATTTAAAAATCAAAAGAAACAAAAGCCATCCCCCAAAGCAAACAGTAAACAAATTGATTTCCATGCCAGTGGAGAACTCCTGCAACCTGTAACTGTAATGTAAATGTTAAAGGCCTTCAGAAGACAGAGAACACTCAGATACTTACTGTTTGTTTGAGTCTTAGCTTCTACAGGGAAGTAAATCACATGTAAGATCAAGGTGTCTCTTTATAACTGTCTGCAGCAATTTCAGCTTGTAAACATTCAGAGGTGGTTTAGCAGCAGGATCTTACATGATACTATAGCAAGCACATGAAATACAGCACATAATGAGCATATCTGACAATGCATGCATAATATTGGTCATAATTTGGTACCAGATAAGAGAAACACAGCTCCAAACCGGTACAAACATTTCTGATCTACTGGAGCACAATGGCAGAAATGCTTTACTAATCCAGCTCCGATTAAATTACTAGAATTGGGAGCTTTACCATCAGCTTTGTTGGCATGTTACTGTTATACTTTAGTGACTTATGACATCTCATTTCTAGAATCAAAATCCTCTTAAAGACATAAAAATTTAAAACAGTACTTTTAAACTGTGAAATAACTAATAGCATTGTTGTTATCAATTTTGCTACTGTTCTGTATATACTCAAAATAGACCAAATTATTATTGTTTTAAGAAACAATTCAGGTAGTAGTTTCATCTTAGTATTTTAAGCCTATATATTCTTTATCCAACATATTTTTCTATGCTCTTCATTGTCAAAGCCTGGCTACATAAACATATTTTACACTCATCTGCCTCCTTTTCCCATTTTTAGCTCTTCCACATATACAATGTAATCTCTATTTTGTTTGGTTTTTTTTTTTCCTATTCTTCGAATTACATAATTCTATTATTTGTAAAATGAACATGATTAATATGAAGACATGGCTACTTATGAAGGGAAAAACCAGAAATTGCCATTACTATGCTGTATTCATCTTGAAAATGTTGCAAGTTATTATACGGCTTTGATAACTTAGTATATATTAAAGATAATTATTCCCTGGATTCTCATCACTAAGTATTTGACACTTAAGTATGCTCTTGCCTTCACCTGTACCAGACAGATGTTTTAGTATTCATTAACATAAACTAGCTGGGAATCCTCTAACAAAATTATTTTTCTTACATAAAATAAATGTCATCGTCCATCAATAACAAACTAAAAAAGCAATTTTTAAATTCCTATATTTGTGATGATTCTTTGAAAAATTTAGCCAACATTAGAGGTCCAAACTAAAAAAACTATGAAAATATTTCTGACCTGAAAAACAGTTCAATATACTGGACTATGGAATAGATTTGATAATTTATTTGCAGTGAGAAAATTATTGAAAGAAACTTGGGTTTTTTGGAACAGTTTCTCATTGAACTCAGAATCAAATTTAATACTTAACAATTTTCTTCCCTGGTTAGCTGTTTAAGTAACTAACACCCCTTTAACTTTTGTTTTGGAAGGAAATTGTGTAAGTACTGCAAACTTTTAATTTTCTTAGGTTCAGATAAATTGGGGTTTCTGGTCTCTGTTAATCAATAGATAAATAACAACATAATGCCACAATATTTTTAAAAGCCTCTGAAAACAGTTTTGGAAGAACAACATAATGTACATATGAAACGCAGCCTCTTTGCTGAAGTCTGTAAATTATGTTTTGCAATTGACTTCAGAATAAGGTCCAATATAATCCAGACAACATGTTGGTCTTTAAAACAAACTGGAACGCTTACATAAAGAAACACATTTGTTAACTTTGATATCAAGCTTTATCAGGCTAGTCCTCAAAACAGGGAGTCTTCAAGGGTAGCAATGACATACTTTCTTCTATTAGCCATTTTTCTTGCAGGCTTATTGCAAGAAATAACAATTTCTTAAAATAGAGAATCCTGACTCTATTTTGAACAGATGCAGGAAATGCTGGTTTTATTAAGCTAGCTTATTCTTGCTCTGGTGGAGGGTGGAAAAAGCCTAGTTTCTATGTTGCTTGTTTAGAAACAAGTTTTGCAAATTCTCTTTTTAAAAATTCTGGTTTTGTATTCCTAATGAAGGAGACAGGTCATTCACAGGTGTAAATAAGTAATTTACAAGAGCCCGCAGTCTTGCTTCTTTACACTACTGAAGGATCTTGCCCAGTTCCCTAAATGTATGTGCAGCCTGACATTTGAATGGAACTGCAGTTAGCAGGGTTGTTTTTGTCTAACTTTATTTAGCACCTTATCTTCCCACAGCATTCTTGTTCAAGTACCACTATCAACCATGAACTCAACAGAGCTCTTACTAGTTCTTTTCTATTTTGGGCTAGAATTAAAAAACAAAACAAAACAAACCCACCAGCATTCCAGATCAAAGAGCACCCTCCTCTTTTTCTCTGTGAATAAAAACTATTAATGAATTGGTGCAAAACCCCATGACAAATGGATTCAAAACATAGTTAAGTCAGTCATAAGTTACTTCACTACACAGGAAAGTTATCCAAAGCCCTCAAAATAAGTTATTAATAGTCAGGCACACACACCCTTCCACAAAACTAGAATGTTTTTGGTGTTGGTGAGACCAGACTTGTAGAAGATGCAAGTCTGCAGAACTATATTTACTGTGTTCTAGTTTGTCTCATTACTCAGCTATTTGCTGCCTTACATTACAGTAACACCAGGGACTGCATCGCCTGTCGGCCAAGGCCCTTACTGTTACTCATGTTAAAAAGAGCCTCCTGGAGGATCCCAAGTCCCAAATGCTGAAATTCTGTAAAAAGCGACAAAGCAGCCAGCCCTGAAAGCTTTGGTGGTCCTAAATCTGAGAGAAGGGGTTGTACCCCAGGAACTCAAGCCCCTGGCAGGACACAGGCCCAGGCAACACTTACTGGAGCACTTACTTCCCACAGCTTCCAAGTGGACTGAGAAGGTGGGAAACACTGATGGGCTTCTGGGGAGCTGGTGTGCTTCCCCCTGGTCCCTGCTCTATCACCTCCTGCAGCTCAGGCCACCACCACGTAGCCACATTGGTGAGAGGGGAACAGGTGAAACACGTCGCAGCCAGCAATGAGGACAGAGACCTGACATGCAGAGGGTGTCTAGCTTTCATCAGGGCTCGCCGGGGCTGGGGCAGGAGTGTCCTCAAAGGCTCCATACCGAGTCCGAAGCTGGGGGGACGCTCAACAGCCCCGCTGAGGTAGCGCCGCTCCCGCAGCGCCTCCCGGCGGCCAGCATCAGGGTTGCAGGCCGAGTCGGCCTGCCCGTTCAGCGGCTTCCCCTCACCTTTCCCGGCCAGGAGCCGCCCCGAAGGGGGCGGGCTAGCGGCGGCGGCGGGACAGGGTGCTCGGAGCCGGCCCGCAGCAACCTGGGGCAGTGCAGCACTGAAACTGCCGTGCACTCCCGGCTTCCCTGAGCTGCCCCAGCTATGTCCTCCAGCTCTCCCCCAGGCGAGCAGAAAAGCCGGAGCCTGGGCCGGCTATCGCTGCCCAGGAAAGGCAGCATGACACTCAGCAAGAAGTCCTCGGCACTGGAGCTGGCCGAGAGCACCTCTAATGCCCACTATGCCCCGCTCTCCGCCGCCCAGGGTGGGCAGCCGCCGGCGGGCTGCAGCTCGGAGCCGGAACGGGAGCGACCGCTGCGCCTAAGGAGCGAAGTGGTGGTGGTGAGCGCCGACTGCCCGCGGCCCCCTGTCAGCCTCGACCCCCGCGTCTCTATCTACAGTCTCCGCAAGCCCCTGCTGAGCCGCAGCAGTATCCAGGGCAGGGTCTACAACTTTTTGGAGCGCCCCACAGGCTGGAAGTGCTTCGTGTACCACTTCACCGTGTGAGTACTCGCCCCGCTTCCCGCCTGGCCCACCTGCTCCACGCCGGGCTCCCATTACAGCGGCTACTCCCGGCAGTCGCGGCTGCCCGGAGCGGGGAATCCGTATCCCGGCACGGCCATTGGTGCGAGAGGCTCCCGGGGTGCGAGGTGACCGCTGCCGCCGTTCCCCTTCCCTCCAACTCTGTTGGGGGCGGTAGCCCCGGCGGTCCCCTCAGCCTCAGAGGAGCAGCCCGGTGCCCAAGGCTCTGAACGTTTGGCAGATACAGTCCTCCGAGGTGATTTCTTTTTTTACAGGTGTGAGGCACAACAGCAGCAGGGCACACCCTGTGGGAAAGTTTCTCTCGTTTTAAACAGAAATGCTGTATTTCAGTTCAGCAGCTCTTGGGTATATCAAGTAGAGCAGGAGGTGCCTTCAGGAAATTTTCTTAGGAAAGTTAGCCTGGGAATTGAAATAAATTGTTAAAAATTAGTATGGAAATAAAGTAGGTAACTGTTTCTCTTCTCTAGTAGTTTTTACTGCAGTGACTCCCAATTTTTCAGCGTCTGTTTCTGACTGAATAGGTGTAGTGTTTACAGTGTTGCAGCTCTGTTGGAAGAGCTCAAGAGACAGGTGAAGCGCCTTCTCCTTGGCTTTTTTATTGCGCCTTGTTCCAACTCCCTTGTCGTGTTGGGTACAAAAGGCATCACTGTTATTTTTAGACAGGAAGGAGGATGACAACGTTTGGAGGATGTTAAAGCCATATTAGATGTGAGCAACAAAACTACTTTACAATTAAAAACTACTTTGGGTATAATATTCTCTATGGAGGGCTGTGGAAACCCTGAAACAGCATGTGGTAGATCTCTGGTGCACAAGGATCTCCACATATGTGTCTGAGAGAAATCCGTACTTTTTAATCAGGATGCTGTGGAAGGCTTTCATGACCTTTGGGCAATTTGCATATGTTAAAGTAGGTAATAAGGTCAGGGAGGGTGATGATGTCTCTTCATTGTGTGCATGCACAAATATAGGTGAATATTTATGCACAAATTTGTACATTTATACACTACATATACATGTTTATTACAGCAGCTGGAGGTAAAGACACTTTATGGTTAAAATTCTAAGACAAAAGACTTTGATAAAAAACAGTTTTCATCATCTAATTACTATAGTCTGATTTTAAATTCTAAGTATTATTTTAAGTCAATTCAGAATTGCATGCTTATATTCCACACTTAAGGATTCTTGAGTCTGTAGGTAGTTAGGTAAGTGCTCTACCCTGCTCTCGTGAGACCTCACCTGGAGTATTGTGTGCAGTTCTGGTGTCCTCAACATAAAAAGGACGTGGAGCTGTTGGAACAAGTCCAGAGGAGGGCCACGAGGATGATCAGGGGACTGGAGCATTGCTGAGAAAGTTGGGGCTGTTCAGCCTGGGGAAGAGAAGGCTGCATGGAGACCTCATAGCAGCCTTTCAGTATCTGAGAGGGGCCTATTGGGATGCTGGGGAGGGACTCTTCATTAGGGACTGTAGTGACAGGACAAGGGGTAACGGGTTCAAACTTAAACAGGGGAGGTTTAGATTGGATATAAGGAAGAAATTCTTTCCTGTTAGGGTGGTGAGGCACTGGAATGGGTTGGCCAGGGAGGTTGTGAGTGCTCCATCCCTGGCAGTGTTCAAGGCCAGGTTGGACAGAGCCTTGGGTGGCATGGTTTAATGTGGGGTGTCCCTGCTTATGGCAGGGGGGTTGGAACTAGATGATGTTAAGATCCTTTCCAACCCTAACTATTCTATGATTTTATAAGTGATGCCTATATTATTTTAGTGGAGGGAAAACATCTTAATATATTTAATTGTGCGATGACTGTGTGCAGCTGCTGAGATAATTGTGGGCTCCATTCTCTTTAGTGTTATGACAATGCCATTAGATGACAAAACAGCTAATGGCCATAATGATAAACTGTCTAATAGTTGTGGTTGAACAATGTAAACCACTTTTAGGAATAGGAGTTTTTTGTTGGTGGTGGTTTTTTTTTGTTTCCCCCCCGCCCCCCTTCCCCCAAAAAAGGTGGTTTAGGCAGCCATCTTTTATGATATCTGACCTCTTTCAGGTGTCTCAAATTACGTATAAAAGAGACAGTAAATTTCATTCAATGTCTTAACACTGGGCCTAGGAAAACCCTAGGAAAAGAGCTGCTAGATCCTTTTATTTAGCTAAGAGTCTAGTCTGAATTTTAACTTCTTCCCAGATATTAGCAGTGCCAGAATTTAGGTTTTGTACTTCTACTTTAGGAAAGAGATTGTACAGGAAGCCATAGCCTGTCTCTCCCCCTAGTACACACTTATGTATGGTGTAAATATTAGCTGCAGCATTTCCCCTCTTTCCAGAAGAGCTGTTGTGATGCAATGGTGAATGACAGTGGCAGTAAATATTCTCAAGCCTCTTACTAAGCATTGTGCAAATTCCTTCTCTTAGGACTCTGAAGAGACAGAAGAGGGTACTAACGCCCTTATATTTCTTGCAAGGCAATCTACGAGTACCTTGTGTGTGTTTTTAGGCAGCCCTACTCTGATTTCCACCAGCAGAGGGAATTGAGTCTATGTTGTTCTTAGCCATCCCAACTTCTTATTTCTGTGCCAGATAGGCCTGCACTTTTTTGCCTGTTAAATATTTTAGGTTTCTGATCTTTGGTCCATACCTCTCCAACTGTTATATTTCTGAGCTCCTAAGGCAACTTCATAGGATCCTTACTTTCTGCTGCACCAAAGAATACTGTCTTTGAGTCCCGCCCCTGCTAGCCAAACACTGAGTACTGGTAGATAAATAGTTGCTACAAAGCGTAAGTTCGTTATAAAAATGAACTGACAAGCCAGTTTGTCTAATTCAGAGAAACTGCTGTATCTTAGCTTCTACTCTGGACGAGGCATGGGACCTGATTTTTGTCTGTGGTTTGCTAGCTTTTTGGATGGAGTTGGTTACAGGTGACCAGCTGCAGAGCTAAAAAGACTGAGTTGTAAGACACACCCCCCACTGTCATACATGCACTTCTCTCCCACTGGAGGAAGTAATTTGATTCTTTATTGTCAATATACAAACAGACATTCATAGAGAGCTAAGCTGAGTTTTACCTTGTCACGTGCAAGGACCTTGATGGTTCTCTCTTGCCAAAATGAGCTGAAGGGATTGGTATCGTTTGCCTGTTGCCTGTTTATGACTCCCTCTGCTGGCTACCTCGTGCTTTATTCCGGGGGCTTTCAGTTGCCTGAGAGGTCGCAATCGCTGTCGTTAGATTCTGAGGGGAAGGAAAGGGAACAGGGGTGGTGCTAAATCAGGGTATAAAGACTAAAGCTGAGTAGAGGGTCCTGGCCAAGATCTAGTCCAAAGATGGGAGCACCAAACACTATTGGCTTCTTCATATCCTATCTATTCTGCTGTTCTCGGTTGTGCAGAGTGTGTGGCTATGTTCTTAATTATACCCTGAAATGATTAAATTTAGGAACAACTCTTGGTATAATCAGTGTTACTTGTTCTGGGCCTATATCTCTGGCTGGTTGTTGAAACACTGTTTATCAAGCGATAAGAGCTACATCTACTGATTGCCTGTCACACCCTTTTCCTGCTCAGGAATTTTAGCCAGCAGTATCTAGAATACTAATAGCTAAGAACTGATATTCAGAACTGATTTTCCTTAGTTTTGTATTATAATGCTTAGAAAAGGGAATTTGAATACCTAGCTTTAATCCACAGATTCTATACTGTTATCTTTGTTTCATATTGTTTAGATTGCTGTGTGTTTTGGTCTGCTGCAAAGCTCCTTGTGGATCGTTTGATCTAAAGGATGGTATCTGGTTATGTTGTACAGCAATAGGAAAATATATATGCTTTCACTCTTGTTGATGTTTTTAGTTTTTCAGGATAACTGTATATCACAGTTGCTGATCAAATCAATTGAACTCTGTGTAGGTCTTTTCTGATATTTGCCGTATTTGCTCAGACCCATAACACAAACATCTCAAGTGAGCAGAATAAGAAATTAATTGTACCTCATTATATTAGATATTTATAGGCTGCGGTGAGAAGGAATGAGGAATTGGTTATTAATTTACCACTTAAAAACCAGTGTTGTATTAAACTTCATTATATGAAGTATATAGTATATGTACACCTAATTCTACCAGTGTAAGTGAATTATGCTAGATAGCTGAAGATTTACATGTGTGGCTTCTGCAAACACAACTGGTGGTTGCTTGGAAACTTGTATTTTTCAGGCAAGAGATTGCCTTGTGGTATGCCTGCTTGTATGGTTATGTACTGTCAGAGCCACCAAATCCCCCCTTGGCTGTCAGAGGGGAGGAAATGACTGAGTGCCACTGTTCTCAACGACCTTCGGAGCTAGGGCATCTTATCACACTTATCATGGTAGTGCACCTTGGCATAGTGGCTTTGAGAGGTGAAATGTTCTGTGGCCTTAACAAGTCAAGTTTTCAGGCTATGTAAAGAGAGGCAGAGGGACAAAAGAAGATTAAATTTTTAACTCAGAGTGGTCTGCCGAAATCCTGAGGCTCTGTCCCAGTGTGGAAAATGGCTGTAAAGAATAAGCGAAGTCTTCAGATATTAAAAAAAAAAATATAAAAAAAAAAATTAGATTTAAGTGCATGAGGGAAGAGCTTCTCATCACCCCCTTTAAGGAGTTTAAAATAAAACATCTTAAAATGTTCCTGAAGAAACTTAAGTTATGAGCTTTCTGGTGATTTCTCTTGTTCTCAGTATGGCAAATAATGATTTCTGGCAGCATACACTGCATGTTGTTCTTTGAAGTGTTGGCCATTACTGGAAGAAATGATTTGGAAACCGATGGAGCGTTGGTCTGTTCTGATATGGCAGCTTTCCTTTGTTGCCATGCAGCACAATCAGCTTCTATCTTATCTTTGCATGTGTGTACCTGGTTCAATTTACTTTGCCTTTGTATACTTTTGGTTTAATCAGCAATGATTGTCATTAAGTTTGTTCGAACACCAAGATGTTTACATAAGCTTGGAGTGGCTGGTGATTCAAATTTGGGAGACTGGTCTCTAGGAGCAGGCAAACTCTCAGAAGTGTGGCTGTGTGTGTACGCATGCAAAGATAAGAAGCAAGGGTAGATAGAATATTCTAGTTGCATGTGTGTCCGGACTTAGAGTAACCAATTATTAAAGGCAACATGGTGTTTACATAATGCCATTTACATGCAATACTGCGAGGAAGATGCATGGCTTCAATTTAAAATCCCACTTTCGTCTAGTTTTCAGATGTACTGCAAACATGCTTCCAAACCTGCTGGTACGTACTCGGTATATAAACTACCGAGGAAGGGAAAAGATCCATAAAATAATTACTGTGTGCTTGTGCTCACGTGTGATGAAGTTTTCTTTTAGTCTGAGTAAACTGAGTGAAAAAAAAAGATGCAAAGCATACAAAGTGCTATGTTTTGGATGCAAACATTGGGGTGTTGAGAGCTCTTTGCGGCTTGGAGCTAGACTTTCGGATTATTGTTTCTATTTTAAAAAGGATATTTAAATCTTCCAAAATAAGCATGACTTTTCTAAGTGGAAGGAAAGAAAAATAATTGAATACAGTCATATTTTTTCTGCTGTAGTCAATTGTAGGATGATCCAGGTTTATCTTTGCTCTGTCAAGACAGAGGTAGTTTAGTTGAGGTCAAATTGGCCCCCTTGTTTTGGCGTGTTTGAGAGAGAGATTTTGCTTCTTGTCATGCAGAGGCTGATATAAACAAATGTTTGTTTTATTTTTATATGACTTTTGTCTCTGAGCTCCTATTGCTTGCAACCAGCATTTAGTGAGTTTTTTTGTATTACTGTATTCTGGTATTCCCATCTCTTCATGCTAGATACAATTGCAGTACTAGGAATCTGCCACTTTGTCACTTCACGTGTTCAAGAGCATGGTATGTTACAGCTGTTCAGTGCTGTATATAAAATTTATATAGATCTTTGAGGCTGCACACATGTTCAAGAACTACAATTGGGAAAAATGAAGTGGAAATAAGATGGTATTTGCAGCTTCCCTCCCACCCTCTAGCCTTACTCCACAGTGTAGCATTTTGATTTGCAGCAAAGTGGACATCTTTGCAACCTAGCACTGTGTATGGATTACTAGGTTTGTTAATAATTTTATGTGACATAAAAACTGATTAGAAAGCAAACTTTACATATCCCCAGGGAGGAGGGAAGACCTTTTGCCTGTCCCATTTGTGTAGCTAGTTGTACATGTAAGGTAGCACGCTAATGTTTAGAAGTTGCTGTTGCAGGGTCAGTCCTGTTTGCTGATCAGCCAGACATAGAAGTTTTGAATCTTGTCAAATTTGGGATGCAGGTAAGATGGAGAAGTGATTTAAAGGTTTTGCTCCTTCTTCCTTCACGGCTGCATGCCACAGTGCAGCCCTTTAGCTACAATATTGCATGAAGGTGCATCTTTGGGACTTGTGTGATTGAGATAGTATTTGGGTTGGCCAGTATACAGCTTTCCACTCTTGCCTTGCGCCATGTTTCCATACCTGTAACTTGACAGAAGTGTCATTTTTGTTGAGGACTGTCTGGCTATCCTGTGGCTGAGACCTTTTCAAATCTGTGCCAATATTTCAGGAGTGACAGCATAGTTATAGGTCAGGAGGAGTACCCATTTCTCTCTCCAAGTGTAGGCAGTAGGTAATGCCTGGAAGTCACTTTGACTAAACAGTCATCTTCCCATCATTCATCCCATTAAATGATTGCTGCATGACAGTGACTGTGGAAACGTGTTTTTATTGTTGAAACAGAAGGAAGGTGAAAATCTGGGTATCTTCTAATTAAAATGCCTATTGAAGGCATGCAACATCACTAGCAGTAATTACAAAAATTTGATTTCTGTGCTGAAATTCATAGAACAATATGGTTGGATACTTGGAAAAAACTGGTGTGTCATCTTGACCTATGGTCTGCAGGCAGGCACAAAAGCTCCATAACATGAGGAAATTCTGTGGGGGCAAAGAGACTTCATAATTATACTGATGTTTAGGTTTCCAAATGACTGATGGAAGTAGAAGGCTGTAAACTTCTGGACACTAATGCTTAGTGGAGGCAGGTTGTGTGCAGTGGGGAAACACATCAATTGAATGCACACATAAAAGTTAGAAATGTATTAAATTTGGGCAGTCTTTCCTGAGGGTAGGTCTTTTATCTTTTCCTATCTTCCTTCCAGTATAACATTTCAAGTCCTTCTCTGGTGTTTGCTTTCCTCCAGGAAAAGAATTATTCTACCTTTAAAAGTTGCACATGAATGAACTTAAGAAAACCAGTAAGTGCAGTATTTACATCTCTGTGTGTCTGTCAGATGGTTGGTTGGGCAATTCTGGCACACTTCCTTGCCCTGGCTTTTCAAGTGCCAGGGAAAAAACATGCAAGGCTGTGTAGATAGGCCTCTTTCAAAACTTTAATTGCTGCTGAATCAAGGCTAGAGTTGAGATTCAATTGCAGTGAACTAATTAGGCTGAGCTCCAAATGCCTGAGCACTGGATGTATTACAAACAATAATGCCAACATATGCTGTAGGGAACTATGCACAGGCACAATGCTTTTCTGACTTTAAGCTTGACAATACCTCATTAATTTTGTGTGTTAATAGTTTAATGTGCATTAGTTACTGAACACAAAAGCTGTGAACACTTGCTCATTCGATTCCGGATGGAAAATAGTGCCTTGTTTGGAGCAAGGTGTTTTCTGCCTGCCATCAGGAGGTCAAGTACAAATTTTAAATGCATTGGAAAGTTGCCAGTTGCAAATAAACCTGATGGGTAGGCTCAGTTACAGAAGATGAATGTGTAGATCAGTGAGCTTTTAGGTAAGGTACTTGGTCTCCTCATACAGTCATGCATTCTGGCATAATGGCCTGTGAGAACCATTGTAACACCAGTAATGGTAGTGGGAGAGCACATGTATTTGCAAGCTTCTACTATGATAGTAGCTACTGAATTTTGCCTCCTACAAGAAAGATATATGTGTGTTTGTGTGCATATTTTTTTTTTTAATAACAGAGGCAGTGTTAAATGCTTTAGTAGTCAAACTTAACGTTATTTTAAGTCTTTAGATAGTGTGATTTTTTTTTCTTTTTTATTTTTTTTTTTTTCAAATAAACAGGAAATTCTAAAGCTGCTCTAAATCAAGTAANTATTTAATTTTTATTTTTTTTTAATTTTTTAGATAGTGTGATTTTTTTTTTTTTTTTTTATTTTTTTTTTTTCAAATAAACAGGAAATTCTAAAGCTGCTCTAAATCAAGTAATTTTCTTTGGCCATCAGTTAGTGCACATCTAGAGGACTTGATAGGTGATTGGTGTGAACTTTTCCCTTGTCTGGCATGATCCATTTTTGAGGACACATGGATTTTCATCTTCAATTTTCCTCTACTTAATGGTACAGAATAGTAAAGTAACAGCTGTTTTCTATGTTCAGAGAGCTGTAAGAAATTGCACAGAATGCAAAGCACAGTATAGTGTTTCAGTATTGTGTATGTACTTAAAAAAACCAATCACACCCCCCCCCCCGCANTGTGTTTCTCCTTTATCCCCCTCCCCACAAAGTGCAGACCAGGTGCTCTGTATTTGCTGAACACAAAGTGGTTTCTGAACGTTAAGAAGGATGTAAACTGTTCACAGCTGAGGACACAGCAGTGCACCCCCCCCCCCCCCCCCGCAAAAAAAAAAATGAACAAAAAAAAAAAAAGTGCCAAAAACAACCATGAAAAAAACTATAAAACCCCAAAGGCCTGTCCGACACTTCTTAAATGGCAGTTTCGTCCCATAGCACTGTCACTTTACAATAGAAAACTTGGAACCTGGAAAAATTGCGGTAAAAAATAGGCAGGCATAGGGGAAGTCAATAATTTCTTAAAGTTTAGGAAAACCACTATGACAAAAGCAAGTTTTTATTTTGAACTGCTTTAGAACTGCCAGTGGTGTAATTAACACATTTTCTCAAAACTAGCTCAATTCTCTGTTGAGTTTAAAAAAAGAATGTGTCTTTGTGTGGGAGTTTATGCAGGGAATGCATCAAGCACTTGAACTACAGCCTTGGAGTTTTATCATTTTTATCATTTTGAAACCTATAAACTACTGACAATATGAAACTGTACTGCAAATTGTTAGATGCCCTTTATGTATCTCTAGCATTGTGCCTAGAGAAGGTCTGTATAGTTTTTCTCAAATATTCTTCACAATCAACGTGATGTTTTAGTATTTTAGAAAGAATGTTAAGTAAAGCCAAAATAAATCTAGGACAGGATTTATGCATCCTTTAAAGCTTCTTCTGCTTCTGCTAATACTGAACCTGATCTTTGAATCTCATATGAAAGTTTTGAATACGAACATAAATGTTGCACATTTTGCTAATGTCAATGGACTTATATGTCATTTGAGAGTGCAATTCTGTCACATTCGTAATAGAAAACTGAAAGGTTTTACTTCTCACTATAAAATCCCTTTTGTGTATTTTTTTCTGCTGGGGATATTTAACAAGTAAATGCTTTGTTGTATTACTTGTCTAGTGCTTACTTCAGGTGAGAAAGGTACCATTCTTACTCAGCTAAGATCTTAAAAGGGTAGAAAACCTTTATCTTCGTTTGTCGTAACAGCTTGGGCTCTTGTTTATCATCTATCAGCTTTTCTCTAACATACCCTGAAAAAAACAGAACATGCATTTTCTTTTACAATAATAGAAAAGTATAATACATTTGTTGAATAAGTGTAATTCTGCAAGAAGTGATCTTCATACGTTTGATTTCACTATATGAATAGTATTTGCTTTCCAGTGGGAGGAACTATTAAAGATAAAAGGTAAGGACCAACTAGTAAAGACAAAACCTTGTATACACAGCTCCATATTAGGATAATTAAAATTACTTGCCAGATGAACGTTTGCTTTGTCTGTATGGCTGTTGTCTCTTTCCTGTAGTAAATATGTGAAGTTACATAACATAGTTACCCAGATATATCACCTTATCACCAACAGTTTTGTTACAAATTTCTAAAAATAAATGGTATGTCTTTCCTTACTTGCATGTGTTCTAGGCTGGGCAAGAACACAGACTCGGCCCCTCTGTTTAGACCATAGAGTGGTCATGCTTGCAATAGGCTGCTCACTGCCAGGTAGCAGTCTTCAACTAGCACAGGAAGATTTCCCCTAGCTTGGGTATGTGTATCTCTAGTGGTCAGAAGTCACTAGTTCCCTCCGTAAATGTACTTTCTTAAGTCTTGGGGATACAATTAACTTTTTTCATTTTTTAATGATATTTTATCATTGCAATGTTAATATTACGTAATTTTATAAGAGTTGGATAGGGAAGAAAATTGGCTTACAGTTTGAGAACAGAATATATATCATCATGTTACTTCCCTGGATTCTCTCCAGACACTAGATTTAATAGCAGAGTTCATGGTACTGCTTGCAATGATTACAGAACCCTTGCTCATCCCGAGTCCAGCACAGGCTGCAGCCTTTGTAGTGAAAGTATCTTCCTTCTGCAAAGTAAGGAATTGCCTTCAAAGAATATGTTTGTTCCTGCAGCAGTTATACCCTTCCCAGAAAAAACTGCATTGTCTGATGGGCTGGAATTGGCTAGACTTTTTCAAAATAACCCTTGAGGGCACCACAGTCTCACTAAGAGCTGAAGTAAAGGAGAATAGATGTGGGAAATTGCTGCTGCTGCTAATCTCATTTTTACAACCTTCAAGTGCCTCTGTCCAATTATCTGTACAAGGCAAAAGAGATAGGGGACAGGGACAAGAGAAAAGATCTTTCATCCTATGGCTTCAAAAAAAGAGAATGCCCTGTGCTGATCATGTTAAGAATCAGTGGTGTTAGTATTCTATAGCATGAAGGCTTTATGAGTCCTTTACAAGCTTTGGCAAATAGTCCTTAATTATTTTTTCCCACAGTGTTATTTCTCTAGTTGAGGTTATTTGATTTGTTTGGTTTTCACTCCTTAGAAGACACTGAAATGCAGTCAAACCTGACAATGAGTAAATAAATGAATGTGTACTGCTATATCCATAGTGTGAGTAAACTTGTATGCTGTTATCTTATCTGTGACCCAGAAAGTATTGATAATGGACTATCTCAGCACTTCACACAAAATAAACCTGCTTACTTGATGTTTTCTATGTCAGCAGGTCACTCAGCATCCAGGCACTAAAGAGTTTGAGTTCCCAGTTTCAACAGTATATAAAGCATGACAGGCAGAGACATCTGGCTCTTCAACAGTTATGTTAGTTCTATGCCTTCATAGTTCTGTTCATTCAAGACACCTTTTCGTAGCTTTTATTTGCTATAATGGCATGGTCTTATTTGGACAAGTATGTATTTGAACCATAAAAATGAGAAAAATACTATAAGAATGAGGGAGAAAACAAGGCTTTCAGATTCTGCAGTTTTGCAGCAATGCAAGGTTGTAGCTGTACTGTGTTAATGCTTGCTCTTCTTGGGCATGTGAATTGCTTGTTGCACTCTGATTGTCAAACAATGAGGTCATTTCTTGATGACTTCGTGGCAGGTTTTTTTTGTGTGGCTTTAATATAAAACATTATATACCAAGTTTCACTCTCTTGCCTACTTTCCCACAAGAATTTGTTTGCACTGAATTCTGTATTTGATAAGGAGTTGAAAGGAAAGCTAAACCTTTCATCTAATACACTTGTGTCATGAGTAGATGTAACACATGGGTTCATTTGCCAAATATGACAAATCTGCAGTGTTACACAGCTTGTGGTGGGGTGCTTGTGTATCTACAGTGGTTGGAGGTATGTGTAATTTCTGTTTCTAAGAGCTCTGATTACTGCTTAGTAACCTCTCTTGTGTGTAATTTTTTTTTCAGGGAAAACAATCCAGAAATGTGTGTTCTATTTTCTTTTTCTGATTTACAATAA